>JAFIRS010006137.1:0-42388 GCA_018342105.1 Gonioctena quinquepunctata | reverse complement strand
TTATACACCTCTTATTTCTCCACTCGAGGAATGTTGAGATCGAATTCATATACTTTGTGTCAAATACTGGAGAATACAATATACCGAATCCATACGCTAATCAGCCATGCATATTATTATAATTAACCCTCATCCCTATTGAGTAATGCTCAACATCTGTATATATATCTTTTCAGATCACAAATATCAATGAATACCATGAACCGAAACCTACAATCAATGAAAGTGTCATTATTACGTTTCAATGTAATTCTTCTTATCGTGAAAAGCCCGAACCTAGTTCATATTATTTCTGCGACAAATATCAAATCCATTCGCCAATCAACAATCGTCATATTACCATTGATAAGCTGTTGCTGAATCCCACCAATCTAATTCCCACAATCGAGGAGTGTTGAGAACAAATTCATATACTTTGCGTCAAATACTGGAGAATACAATATACCGAATCCATATGCTAATCATCCATGAATATTATTATAATTAACACTCATCCTATCGACATGCAAATATGAATTTTATTTCAATGTGCGTTATCGATAAATAGAGCACATAATGCAACAGGTACCGGGGGTCGGCGGTACGGACCCTTCCACGCGGCGCGATTGATCCGAACACCTGCAAGCGCTTGACGCGAACACGCTGGGAGATTTTGGACAAAAATTAACAGCTTGGACCTTAGAAATCCTTATGGGAATTAACATGGGAAAACGGACGATTTTGCGCCGGAAGCCCTGCTGCACATCTACTTATATTGTATTTTCTGTATTTTACTTTGTTATTGTATTTTATTGTATATTTATCGATTTTCATTTATTATTGGATTACTTTATATTTATCTATAGTAGTGGCATTTTGTATCTATACATTTTTACATTTACACAATTTTAAAATTTTTCATTATTACATTTTTACATTTTTAATTTTTAATTTTAACAATTTTACATTTTATATTTTTACACCTTTACTTTTCTACATTTTTGCATTTGTACATTTTCTAATTCATATTTTTATATTTTCACATCTTTAACATCTTTACATTTACTCACTTTACATGTTTGGATTTACTCATTTTACATGTTTTTAATTCATATATTTGTATATTTTATACTCACTTATTCATTCACTGTATTCATTCATCTACTTCGATTTATTGGCAAGATATTAATATATAGGTTAGGAATGCCCACAACAAGTTTTCTTCGTGGGATATCTCCGATTTATTTTCATTTTTTTTTCTCATCATTCATGTCTATAGAAAAATCGAATTAAACGGTTTTCTTCACATAAAAGATTCAATATAAATTGAACCAGAAAATGGTAGATCTCAGGTGAAAAACAACTACTTTCCTAGCAAATACCACGCAGAACGTTGAATGATATTCACCTGAAAATCCATGCATACCTCCATATAAATGGACATTGAATGCAAATGTTTTTTTCTGATAAGCTCGATTATGTTTAATTTATGTCGTGTTCACCTAACAATCCGCATACCGGTTTCAGGCTTTTTTGGCCCTCATCAGTACGGAGTAGTCAACCAGCCAAAGGTCCGAAGAGCTCTGGCTGAAGCGAGACAAAATAACCAAAACCATCATCGAGTCTATAACACCTATAGGTACGCCGGAAAAAACTTTCAACTGGCGGTACCTGAGTGACGAAAGAAACACTCGAAAATCTCCCACCTCGATAGGTTTCTAAATAAAAGATTTCTTCTCAGTAGGAGTGGCAAGCCCGACTAGCATATAGTGAAAGATAAACGCCATATCAAGTGGAATAAATAGAAAAATCGAATTAAACGGTTTTCTTCACATAAAAGATTCAATATAAATTGAACCAGAAAATGGTAGATCTCATTCAACGTTCTGCGTGGTATTTGCTAGGAAAGTAGTTGTTTTCCACCTGAGATCTACCATTTTCTGGTTCAATTTATATTGAATCTTTATATGAAACTCGTTAATCGATTCTATATTCCACTCATCGTTATCATTCATGTCCATGCCTGTAACTTTGATGAAAATAAAAAAATAAAAAATATTAGTTGATAGTCCATAAAAAATAAAAAGATTTTTCCTTTGAAATGTTACGATAAGTCTTTGAGAACCAGAAAAAAATTATTACCTACAAAAAAGAGGTTTTTAAATCATTAAAAAAATATTTGGGCACATATAGGTACCGGGTGTCAACGTATTCTTTAGGCAAGCCATGGTGTCCAGAGTTCCAAGGGTATGGGAATCAAACTTGGAAGGGGTGTTGGATTCAAGAATTGGAAAAAAAATCAATATTTCCTCATCACTTTCGGTTTCACCGGAAACGACTCCAACTTTGGAATTTCAAATGGAACAACCTGTATATTTTTACTTTTTTGAATCCTAGAAACGATTACATAGCTTTGAGACGAAAAATAGGTATATTTGATTTTTCAGTAGCATTTTTTTTTGCCTCTAGAGTGCGTTGGACCCACTTTAACAGTGTGTTTTGCCTAGCTGAGCACCTATGGCGGTTTGGTATTTCTAAAACCACTAATTGAGAAAAAAGTCATTTTTTCAAATGGCAAAATTTCTCAGACACACATTCCCTAGATTCTTATTTTCACGACGGATCCATCGATGGTTTCGAATCTTAAATCGGATGGATAACAATGCTAATTATTTGTCGAAAAATTATGAGGAAATTGGGGTTATCGCTGTGGATATAAAAACTTTTTAACAAAAAATTATACCCACGAAAAAAGAAACTTAAAAGCAAAAAATAAAATGAACCTTTTTAGTCTCAATAACTAAGCTCCTAAACTAATATAACTAATTTTGCGATTTGCTTCATCAGAGACCCCATTGTCCATAGGGTCACATGGGACCCCACATTGTGGTATTTGCTATAAATGAATCACCGTGTGGCACTAGGGTTAAAGTTCTTACCCATAGTTCCTAGATAGATAGATAGGTACTTTATTGATCTCTACAGGTCTTATTTACAAAAACAAGAGATAAGTCATTAGAAACATTCATGAGTGCTATAAACTAACAAACAATTACAAGTAAAATAGATATAAAGTAGATATGAAAATAGATAGATACAACTAGACATTGAGAACTAGTTAACGAACATAAAGAAAGGGGTAGAAAAATATGTGAATAGGTTAGTGTAAATAGGTGTATGTCAGTATTTAAAAAATAAAAACCTATATATGTATGTACAGATAGGAACATGCAGTTGATGATCAGTTGGTTAAACAATTATAGTTTGTGCTGCATATATTCGTCAAGCGAGTAGAAAGCATGGAGGAGTAAGATATTTTTAATGCCAGATTTGAAAGTTTCATGGTTTGAGACTTTATACTCTCCGGAAGCAGGTTGAAGAGGAAGCCACCAGCATAAGTAGGCGATTTTTTATGCAACATTCTATGGCACTGTTGTAGGTGGAAATCATTTTTCGTTCTTGTGTTATAAGTATGGTAGTCATTGTTTTCTTCTAGCTTTTCCATATTGCAATGAATATATGTTAGTAGTTTGTAGAGGTAGATGGATGTGACTGTCAGGATTCCATTTTCAACAAACGTATTCCTGTATGACTCTCTATAGCCCAGGTTGAACAGGAGTCTCATTAATCTTTTTTGTATGATGAAAACTCTAGATATTTCCGTAGCTCTGCCCCAGACGTTGCAGCTGATAGTGGAGTAAACTAGGGCATAGTACATGTTTATCAGAGAGTTTCTATGGAGATTTGATTTCATAGTGCTGAACGCAAAGTAAAGTCTGTTCAGCTTCCTACAGACGGCGTCAATGTGATTGTTGAAGGAGAGTTTATCATCAATCTCTAGGCCTAGATATCTTGTAATCTGTGATGAAGATATTCTTATGTGGCAGATATTGATTGTGAGAATGTTTGTTAATTTAAAGGGGCTGGTGAATTCAATCAGTACTGTTTTTTTCCAGGTTGATGATAAGATTATTACTATCACACCAGTGTTCGAAACTATTTGCAGCTAGCTCAGTTTTGTCTTGCACTTCGGCAGCAGTATCAGCTGCAACAATAATTGTCGTATCATCTACATAGATGAAAGTGCGCCCTTGGCTAATATAGTTCGGGTGATCATTCATGTAGAGTAGGAAAAGTAGAGGCCCTAAGACACTACCCTGCGGAGTACCAATTACGATGTCGTTGTTGTCCGACTGCTCATCCCCGACCTGCACCCTGAGAGTTCTGTCAGACATGTAAGACTCAATCCAGCTTTGTATGGGGCCTCGAATGCCAAGTAGCTTCGTTGTTAGGTATTTTGGATTGATTGTGTCAAAGGCACGAGTGAGGTGGAAGAATAAATAATCCCACCACATGTTTATTCTGATTGATGCTGTTATAGATATATTGGACCATTTCAGCGGATGCTGTTTCAGTTGAGTGGTTAGGACGAAAGCCATGTTGGCAGGGGGTAATAATATTGTGTCTGTTTAAGTAATTGACGAGTTTGTTATAAACCGCAGTTTCCATCACTTTTGAGAAACAACTCAAAAGGCAGATCATCCTGTAGTTTTCCACGCTCAGGAGATCATCTTTTTTCAAACTGGAACTGTTTTTATGATTTTAAGTTGGCTTAGAAAGTGCCCCTCGGTTACAGAGGAGTTTACTATCATGGCTATATAGCTTGATATGTCGTCGGAACATTCTTTTAGGATTACAGCTGCAATCTCGTCTATGCCTGCTGAATATTTCTTCTTCAGGCTCAATATTATACATTTGATGTCCTGTTCAGTGACAGGGTCAAAAAACATGGAGTTTGGACCTATGATAGCATTTTTTGTACACATGTCTTGTGGTAGGTCGAGTGATTCTATTTTTTCAATAACAGAGATGTAAAGTGTTTCCCGAAGATGTGCGCTACTTTACTATCGTCGGTTATGTGACTACCATTGAAGTTCAGTGATATATCTTGCTTCATTTTCTATTCGACTCATTTTTTTGTTTACCAAATTCCATAGATATCTCGATTTATTGTTTGAGTTATTGATTAAATTGGAGTGGTAAGTCTTTTTTTCCAAGGATATTTGTGTATCTAGTTGTTTTTTCTTTTGTTTATACCATTGATTTATGTTTGGATTGTCGTCATTTTTCCTTAACCAATTCAGTTGTTTAAGGTTATCGAGCTCTTTATCAGGCAATCCATACCACGTGACTCAATATGGCGGTTGTTGGCACACAAACTGATAATCGCCATAGGAACATCATTGTCAGTGTGCACTTTTGGCTTGTAAAAGTGTATTTTTGGTTATTTTCGGAGCTTTTGTGTTGATAGTTAATAATGTTCAGATGGAGAGTGATTACCTGAAGACACTATTGTTGAAAAGCAGAGGCTTTGGTGAACGGTATGCTTCAAAATACATTCCCATCTTCTGTTTACATTTGTATCAATGTATTTGTTACAGGTATAAAATGAAGTTGAGGATTGATCAGTGATTTAGATCCTTTTTACACTGGATATTTCTGAACTGAATTGTTCAATTGTTGGTGCTCCTCCTGTTACGAATATGGATATTATTTCGTGTTTGCTTTTTACTCAGCTTTCCCAAATGCAGATGAAGCGCTGTACAAGTTTAGAACCCATACATATTTTGAATCTGGCTTCGTTGTGAAGGTGAGAACAAAAATTCAGAATCGTTCATATATTTTAGTTAGTCTAGTATGTTTTTTCCTAGGCAGCAGGTTTTTTCTAATGGGTACATGTACAGTTGCAAATCTTGAGTCATCAAAGTGAATTATTATAAACTAGGAATAATAATACATAAGAAGCAATTCATAACTTCTGATCTGATCTATTATGTTTATTGACACATTTGATTATTATAAGAGACATTGATTTGATATTTAAGAATATTACTTCTCAACTTTCATAATAGTTCTTTCTAATCAACATAACTTTTTTTCAGGTCAAGTATTCACAAAAGGCAAATTAAAAACCTTCAGATGTTTGGTACATAATTGAAAAGGATGAAAGCATTTGTACTGCTCACTGTACTTGTGTGGCAGAAAACAGTGAAGTAGGTGGTCATATTGGTGCTATATTAGAGGCAATGTCACGCACAGATTTGGAAGCTGTGTGGCCAATGCCATCCAGTCAAAACATTTATTGGACGACTTGCCTCTTGCTCAGTTGTTTAAAAAAATCAAATGTTTCAAATGAATATATATAAATAAATGTTTGTTTATTTGTTGTTTTACTGATTCAGTTGATTACTCTTAATTTAATACAATTATAAAAAAATAACACAATATTGATATTTGTATATAGTACAATTTCGATAAATATCACGATATATCCAATTTTTACTGTTAATAAATTACAGTACCCTTTGTAGGTTGTAGACGATGTGGTAACTTGATTACTCCCGTTTCGGACATCCATCGTCTTAATGTTCTTGAAAAGGTTCTCACGATGTTTCGACTGCTTGTATCTGCAATCTTCTGAATACAGTATTCACATTCGAAACATCGTGAAAACCTGTTCAAAAACACCCTTCACAAGACTTGATCGAGGCTTTCGATAATTGCCTGAAATATCTAAAATGGGAAGGTTGAGATTAAAAGACATATCTCTAAATATTTTTATTTATTGAGTCACCAGAATCCTAAAGAAAATTTGTATTCCAGTAATTCGATAACAATACCTATTAGAATGTTTTTTGAGGAGGTAGGTACATATATATAAACATTCATTTGGAGTTTTCTCTACTTTGAAAGTGGAAAATATATAAATTATCTATATATATATGAACTTTATTTGAAATGGGACCTCCTAATGTACAATAGTTCAGAGATATACAAGTAGGCAAAATCATACAAGTAATCGTAGGAACAAATCAAATCACAAAAGTCTGAAGTTATAGGTATCCATGAAGGATATTATCACGAATGTGCAAACAGGGTATGTCTGCTGCAGCCTCTCTGATACTTGATTTTCGAATCCGTAAGATCTTCTAGGTTGATTGCAGCTAACCATAGAGCTCTTCTCCTCCTCGATAAGTCATTTTAAGTGGTCAAAAACTTATGATTTGAAACTGTAGACGCCGAGTGAAACCCGACTCTATCCCTGTCGTGACGGGACCCACAGTTAACTACAATGCAAACAAGGGGCATTTTTCTGCAGTTGAAGCACGAGTTATAATCCAAAATTGAAAAAACTACTCAAATTCGCACAGAAAATCACAAAATAAACACTTTTACCACTATGGTCGCTTATGACGAATCACAATGTGGATTGCCTAATGGAGTTCGTTTGAGAACCTTACCTAACCCATAGGAAATCAACACTAACTAATGGTTTCTTGATTAACATAACTTTTGTTCCTATGAAAAGTATTTGGTTGATTGGCAAAAAAAAACACCAAACTTTGAGAAATCCAGTCTTAGAAACTTCATTCATTTTACCTAGCTGTGGTTCCATGATAAAGATCCAACAACTTGAATATCTCAAAATGCATATTTCATACGGAAGGTTAACTCTAAATCAATGGCCTGTCTCTGGATCAACATTAACATTCCTAAAAAATCGGTATCAAAATTCGAAAAATAACGGTGACCCCCCGTGGCCGGCCGACCCAACAAACAAATAGCGAAAAATGAATCCATCCAGCACATAAATAACAAATATGCAAACCTCTTGCTGAATGCCGCTTGTATTTTTCATTTGAAGTCTCAAGGTGAACGTTACATCGTGTGTTATTATTATTACAATAAGATGTAGGAACACATTGCTGCGGGTTCCAACGGCGGACGTTCGTAATTTCATTCCGTGTAAGAACGCAGAAATACCAATAATAAAACGATCGACCCGAAGTTATCGGGAGAACTTCGCTATTTAATTAGGAAAACAGCAAGGTTGCCAATTTGTGAGTTATTACTCACATTTGTGAGGAATTTCATGGTCTGTGAGAAATTTTGTGAGTAATGGCCAGTTGTGAGTAAATTGTGAGCTATCAGAGGTCAGCGAACATTCAAAGTGCATAATATTGATATGAATTATACGCGCCGCCGCCACTAAAACTTAATTCAACATGAGCCGCTCCCGATTGGCGTTTGGTTCTGGTAGCGGTTGACGTTAAAATGACATCGTCGTTTCCTGATTGGCCGGTACATGACAACTCACTAACTCAGCCAATCATAAAACAACAATGCCATTTTAACGTCAACCGCTAACCGAACCAAACGCCAATCGAGAGCGGCCAAACGCCAATCGAGAGCGGCTATGGTCTAATTTCTTGGTTGGTCACAGTTGTTTTCTTACAATTTACTCCCTTTTTCACCTACTTTTTTATCGATAGACAACAGATTGTAAATTTGAAGTAACAAACTACATCTATTCAATGAATTTTCATTTCGAAAGCTGGAAAAATAATTCTAATAAATTTCAGACAAACAATCATAACCTCTATTCTACTTGAATTTGAAATAATAATTATCGATATTTTTTATAGGAAATATCGATACTTTCGCAAACTATCGATGTTTAACGAGCATTGCTCTTATTGAATGAATAAACTCCAATCATTTGATCGAATGCCAAATGCGCCAAACAGAAGCAAGGACCATAACACTAGAGAGAGAAAGGGAAACTTCAATCATTTTTTATATTTTTGTATCGTCAACTGTCAAGCCAGTGTCCTACACTACACCCAAGGACATTATTTAATGACCTTGCACTACAACAAAGATCTCAACTCGGACCTCGTGTTCTGTCAAAAACAGGTTTAGTTAACCTTAGTTTTTGACAGATGTCAGATGAAACGACAAGGATAAATTTATTCTGTGGAAACATTAACCAGTTTATAATCTAAAATTGCATTTTTCTTCCTTTTGTATTTTTTATATATGTAAAATCTGTCTTGATTTTGATATTTTGTAGTTGTGAGTAATTTGTGAGTAAACCCAAAAAAAAATTGTGAGGAAATCGGTGACTACCTGTTGGCAACCCTGAAAAACAGTCTTGTCTATAGTTTACTTGGGATTGAGAAAGATTGAACTGGTTAAAATGCCTAAAGATGAATTGAACAAAAATAAAATAATAAAAAAAACCTTTTTGAAGACAAGCTTTTATTCAATTGCACAAAAAAGTAAAAAATAATTGTTTTTGTTGTGTTCCGTGAGTTATAGATTCTACAGCTTGTCGCGCAGTTTTCAGTTTGAATACAAAGGCGACAATCTCTTGAATCTATAACCTACGTCACACATCCAAAGTAATTATTTTTTACGTTTTAGCGCATTTGTATAAAATCTTGTATTTGAAAAGGTTCATTTTATTTTGTGCTTTTTAGTAAGTAGAGGAGACTGGTGTCAGTTGTAACAAAAAATAAATTCACATTTTCATATACTAAGTGCATTTGTCTACATCTTTCTGTGTCAGTTCATGCTAAACTATGGTTCTTGGACAATAAGATTTCACATGTTTAACTTGGTTAATTACTATAAAAATCCAAAAATCAAGCTTTTTCTGTATATCCTATCTTTGTTACAACTGACACCTCACTAGTGTCAATTGTAACATGATCGGTGTCAATTTTAACAAGATCGACTTTAATTAGAATAACAACAACACAGTTAAAACTAATGAAATGTAAAAAAATAATAGATATAGGTTTAAAAAAAACAATACTATTTGAAAACATGAAGAACTCTTATAATTATCAATTATCAACTGGAATCATCACAGTATAGCAGTTCTGTGAAGATATAGGCAAATGTGATTTGAAGATGGTTCTACCGATGCATTTACCATATCAAAAAACATATATTCCATATCTTAAAATAAAATCAATAAGTATACATTCTAATTATTCACCCAAACCCTTCCATCACGTAGTTGAAAAAAAAACAAGCTATTCAATATGCATCTGACAAACACTCGTTGTACCGTTTAGACAAAATATTGATAATTGCATTCACATCAATGGTAAAAATTGCACAATAGACTCGTCAATTAGATATGGTGGTCAACACACCCTTCTTCGAACAAAGGAGAGCCTTCCCTTCATCGTAACTAACTATTATACGTTGAGTTTTGATAAATAAATGAAAAAGTCCTTTCAGTCTCAGTTTAGCAGAAATCGTTATTAGTTCAGTGTTGAATCGTCGTGATTCGCGTAGATAGTTTCTAGTGATATATCCCACAAATTTTCGTGCAAAATAATTGTTTTAGTGAGTTCGACATATTTATTATATGTGAGTAGATTTCAATATTATATATGAAAAAGGTGGCCCTTTTTTTATAATGTGTGTGTATCGATTTTTTTCATTAATATATGTTATGAAATATGCTTTCGCAAGAACATATGAATCATATTGACCACTAGTATTATTCAGAAATCAACTAGCAATATATTTCACTGACGAAGGTATAACCTCACAGCTCACTGAATATTATAATAAAAAATAACATGGGAATTACCTGAATTTAAAATTTAGAATTCATGTTTCTGCAGGTATGATAATTTTCCAGTACCCTTCAGATTCAATCATTTAATTATTTGATAACATGTGAAATAGAGAGTTACGATGTGCAATGAATTGTGGCTAGACTATATGAGTGTGAATATTAGCAAGATGAGTGGATTGAAAAATTATAATAATTTTACCCTTCAAAATCCAAGATGTATACAGGGTGTCCCTGAACTTCCTCTTTTCCTTTCGAGAATGTATAGATGGGGTCAAAATATCACCAGTACTTCATATAACTTTTGTTCCTAAAAGCCTTCGTTACCAAGTTACGGGCCCTCAAAGTTACAAAATGAAAAATGTTTTTCTTTGATAACTTTCAAAGTGAATTTTCAAAATCATCTAAATTTTGCAACAAAATCAGGAACGGACTACCCCCGATGGTCCACACCCCAAAACTTAGAAATGACTGGGATTTGTCAATATGTTTGAACAAAACAAGGTTACCTGGACAATTTCCTGAATAAAAGTACTCGTGTGGAAAGTCGATCGGAGCAACGATTCTTAATAAAAATGCAGTTTTACTCGACGACATCAAACCCGATCGTCCACCATTATTTGAAATGAAAAATTTTCACAGTAGAAATACTGATGTAACAGTTCATTCAACAACATTTATAACAGGGATATTACAACATATGCTAAAATAATGTCGTAAACAAAAAGTACAGTACCTATTTGAAAGTTTCATTCACAATGTAGATATTTTTTTCAAATGAAATATCAAGTTATGTAGTTTCGTGGTGTTTCTGAACTAACAAGCTACTCCACTATGAAATATCGAATTCGGTCCATATGTTGTATGTACGCGTGGAATAACCACGTTTTGTGATGTGTTATCTGAATCTCATGAAACTCAACATTTGGATGTTGCAAATTCGTATTCACAGCTTAAATGTTGAGGAGTTCCACTGATAAGTATAATTTCATGGGAGAAAATCTTTAACCCTAAGATAAATTTAGCTGAAATAACGCACATCGAAAGACATAACCAATAAAAAGCAAACGAATAAACTACAAAAAAGGCTGCACATGAATAGGTGAAAAATATCCAGTGAATAAATTTATGTTCCATTTCTTCCACAGATGTTGACAAAAACACCTTGTAGAAAGAAATATAATTAATGTGGATAAAAAATGACAACTGGAATGCGATTTTGTTTTGTTGAGTGGTGCGTTGTCATTGTATTGTCAATATTCTAATAGGACAGTTTGAAGTGTTTTGATATGACCGAACAGTTTACATTCAACGAATATGCAGATATGCATGCATTGTATGGACGAGCCTTTGGTAATGCTGCAGAAGCCCGTCGTCTGTAGGCCGAGCATTTTCCCAATCGAATGTTACCGGCAAGAGAAACGTTCGAGCGTGTCGATCGCAGCTTGAGGGAGACAGGTATGTCTAATGGATAATTAATTGGAGCCTGTTGTTTTATTTCGATATTATTGTAGGTTCAGTTTTGCCAAAACGAGGTGGTGAAGGCGCTCCTAGGGCTGTGCGTACCGTTGTATTGGAGAAAAATATTTTGGAAGCTGTCGCTGATGATCCTTCAATGAGCAGCAGAAACCTATCAGAACAGTTCCATACATCCAAGTCCAATATTCATAGAATATTTGGGGAACAACTGCTCCACCCATATCACATCCAGAAGGTACATGCCATGACACCTGAAGATTTCCTAGCACGACTGGTGTTGCATCTTGACGCATTTGTTTTTTTTTTGTTATTATAATTATAATTAATTTTGCCAAGGGATTTTATATGTTTATTGTATATTTCAAATGGGAATTTTTCATTTGCATTATTCAACTCTTTCGACCTTATTTTACACGTGAGGTATCACACAGACTGATATAGTCACTTTTGGGAGTTGGAAAATGAGACGGAAGAGGAGAAGTGTAAAGATAGACATTGAGTTCCTAGATCTTATGGAAAGAACATAGCATTTTTAGTTTTTTCTCGAGTTGGTGTTTTCTCATTGATATAACGCTTATTACTCAAGATATTCCTCATCCTCAGAATTAGTGTAAATGTGATTAGCGGTGGTACCGCCAGGAAGACTAGACGAAGTATCTATTGACTGAAGATCAGATTCCCCGACGGAGGCACATGGGTGAGTGACACTTTGATCAGTTCTGTGTGTTTGCGAATTTACCAAATATTAGTATTTATACAGTCCACTGAACGAACAACTGGAATATGCCAATTGGTTCCTGGATAAGCAAAGAGAGGATATGACTTTTATAACTCGAGTTTCATTCACTGATGAAGCAGGTTTCAGTAGAGATGGAGTAATCAACTCTCATAATCTCCACATATGGGCCGAAGAAAATCCCCATGGGATATTGCAAACCAAACACCAACGGAAATTCAACGTGAATGTTTGGGCGGGTATCATAGGAAACCATCTTATAGGACCATTCGTTCTACATGACCGATTGAATGGTGAACGTTATGTGGGGTTCATTCAGAACTATTTGAATGGACTTTTGGAACATGTTCCATTGCAAACCCGGAGAGATATGTGGTTTATGCATAATGGCGCTCCTCCTCAATTTAGTTTGATTGTGCGGGACCATCTGAACCAGATTTTCCCCAATGGATGGATTGGTAGAGGTGGGCCATATTCATGGCCACCGCGGTCTCCAGATTTAAATCCATTGGATTTCTTTCTGTGGGGGCATCTAAAAAGCCTCGTTAACGCTACACCTATTCACAGAGATGCATTGTTGAATAGAATTACATTACATTGCGAAGCCATACGAAACGACCCTGGCATGCTATTTTAAGTGCAGAGAGGGTGTTTGCGCCGACTAAGAAAATGTATTGAGAGAGACGGGGGTCATATCGAGCAGTTTTTGTAGCGGATTTTGCATTTCTGTTTGCTCTTGAGGCTTGCGATTGATTATTTACACCATGAGTTTTGTAAGGTAAACGTGTTTGCATTATGAAAATTCGTTATGAACATTGTACCTATCATTTCCATTTTCATTACAAATTAATCTTTTCGAATAATGGTAGACATCTCAGGTTGGATGTCGTCGAACCAAAATGCATTTTTATCAAAAATCATTGCTCCGATCGATTTTCCACACGATTACTTTTATTCAGGAAATTGTCCAGGTAACCTTGTTTTGTTAAAACATATTGACAAATCCCAGTCATTCCAAAGTTTTGGGGTGTGGACCATCGGGGGTAGTCCGTTCCTGACTTTGTAGCAAAACAACTGACTCCTGCATGAAAGCTCATCGAAGGAATTCATTTGTTTAGTCAATCACCAAAATTTAGATGATTTTGAATATTCACTTTGAAAGTTATCAAAGAAAAACATTTTTCATTCTGTAACTTTGAGGGCCCGTAACTTGGTAACGAAGGCTTTTAGGAACAAAAGTTATATGAAGTACTGGTGATATTTTGACCCCATCTATACATTCCCGAGAGAAAAAGAGGAAGTCCAGGGACACCTTGTATAGTGATCATCATTTCAATTAATATTGTTAATTATGAAGTTGGCTAGAATTGTATATCATATCAGAAGTACATTCAATTTAATATACTTTCATTGATTATTCACAAGAATGCAATGGGAAAAATTTGCGATATTTCTATTTGTTACTCAGTTGTTCTATACCTATACTGAAATAGTTTACACTCAGACTGTCAACTTCATAAAACTGAATTTTTTCGTCAATGTTCAAAGTTTGACTTGAAATTGTTGACTCCTCGTGGAAATATATGAATGAAATGGTCTTTTTTTTGTCATGTGGGAAGTGTGTATCGATTTTTCGATCAGGTTGATGTGGTCATGATTTCCAACAATAATGCTTGCGATATTTTCTTTCAACATAAGCGGATTACATTTTTTTTCTATAATACATGAAACGTCCACTATTCAATAGAATTCATTCCGATATGGGTGCATATCCGATCAAATGTTGAAGACTGGCATATTTTCCCACCTCCATGAGTGTGTAATTGTATTAATTCAGCTTTTTTTTAATAGAATAATAGCAATACCCATAATTCCTCCAATCACTCGAGAAATAATCAATTTCCATTTTTTCACATCTCAAATATCATTGAACCGAAACCTTCAATCAACAATAGTGTCATTACTAAGCTCCAACATCATTCCTCATAATTGATAAATACCCAAACAAAGTTCATATTTTTGTGTCAAATATCAAAAATCTTATAAACCAAAAACAACGAAATAGTAATCTTCAGCTGAAAGCCTATAGCGCAGTACCTCGATTCGAGAACCAACTTCTTATTTCGTAAATAATATCACTATGCACTATTAAGTTTGGGCTGAACCCTTTCAATTCCCAAAACAACATCATATTTTCTACGTCAAAATATCGTAGAATAGAATGAAGTGAATCCATACATTAGTCGATAATTGATAATAGCACCATCATTGAGTCTAATTTCACCAATCGAGTTATACACCTTCATATTTTTCCATACCTCAAATATCAGTGAATACCATGCACCAAAACCTTCAATAATAGTGTCATTATCAATGTCCAATCTAATTCCCTCAATGGTTGCCCAAACCAAGTTCATATCACTTTTGTGTCACATATCAAATCCATACATATTCATTCTAATATATGCCCACAGTCAAAAATGTTTATCGAATTTGGGATTTGTAATTTTTCGATGACAATTTGTGTGAAAATATTTTTTCTGTGATATACAAGTGGTTAAAAACACACGCACTCTAATGATTATGAAATGCATGTATTTTGATTATCTGGGAATTAATATGTATTTTTTTGCCAATCCAAAATATCAAGTTTAAGAATGGTTGCTCTGTTATTTCTCTTGGGGGATTCTTTTTTGTGACATCCATATATTGTTCCAGAAAACGTCAGTGCTACTATTGTCGAATGTGTGACATTGCCCTCTTTTTGAAAAGACCGCGGATGTGTCTGTTACTTGCAATAATGAATAATAATTTTGATTTGTGGTGAAATGGACAAAAAGTGGGAGCATATATAATTATTGGATAATGTACACTTGAGTTTGACAACATTTCATCACCATTTTTATTTCCCATATCTCATATATTTTTTTCACGGTTTTTAATCGAATTTTCATGTAACTATTAGCAAATTCATATATTCCAAAAAAAAGTCCCACTTTTCATATCGTTCTTTGTATTAATTATTCAACTCGCAAAAGTGTGACACTTTATCAATAAGTTCTGTGACATTCGGTTATTTTTTAGTTAGCCATATACTTTCGATAGAAATGCAAGGTCACACATCTCCAGTGGTGACATTGTTTTTTTTTTGAGTCAACCAAAACCTTTCGTTAGAAATACAAGGTCATTTGGACATCGAATCGGGAATGATACACTTTCACTGCAGTAGGTGGGGAAATAGGAGGAGATTATGTGATATTGATTTTTCAACCGAAAACCTTTCGATAGAAATGCAACATCACCTTGAAATCGAATCGGGGGTGGCGCAAGTGTACAAGTGCACATTACTGCAGTATTGGGGGAATGGGTGGGGTGTTGGAGAAGTATTTATAGTGTAGAGTTTTTTTTTACATAATTAATTTTACTCTCAACACTTTTTAAGACTACAAGTAGTGCATGTGTGTGTTTGTGAAAGTTTATAACTACGATGAATTCCAACGATATTAGTATTTTAGAAAAAATACTTACTGCTGACCAACATAGCAGTGTTGAAGCAGCAGCAGTGTCAAAAGAGGTCGATGACATGATGGATTTGAATTTTGATATGGATGAATTCATTATAATGAGTGCGGCTAAGGTGTCAGATCTGCAAGATGTTTCCATATCTCAATTGCCAACCAGTTTTCCACTTGTGATCTGTATTCCTGACCAAGTCATTGAAAAGGCTCCTGTCATCCAAGTTCTTCAGAATATTCAGGTCCAGCCTCCAAAATGAAAGAGGAGATCTACACTGGACCTTCCCACCACCACCACTCGAACTCTAAAACAAGATGCTGCTTTGAACAGTTCAAGGCCGAGTACCTCGAAATCGTCGACATCGTCCTCCAAAGCTAAGGGAAGATCGAAAAAAAAGGGTGCATCTTCGAAAATTGCATCTCCAGCCATTGGATCGCTAGTTTCACATGTGCCACTGCAAAATTTGTACTCAGAAGAGAAATATTGCTAAACGTAACATCGCTGAATCCAACAATACCATCACAAAGTGTGATCAAAGGGATGAAGATTCAGATGAAGAACTTGCAGTTGCGCATAAATTGGATAAAAAGATTGCTGAAATGCAAAAGAAGTCTGATGCCATCAAACTAAAGGTGGATAGAGATAGAAAATACATCACCAGCCTTCGAAAGCAAGCAGAAATGTCTAGGCTGAAATCGATCCAATCCTATGATGCAATGACATCAATACTCGAAGAATGGCAAAAAAAAGCTGAACAATTGTCTTTTGAGTGAAAGTGAATAAGTATATGATTTTTTAATGTTGTATATGATTTTTTGTTGTTGTAATGTTGTTTCCTCGCGATTTTTTTTATATGATAATAAAACAAATTTTACAATATATTTTTTTCATTTCAATACAAAATATGATTAAATGTCGAACAATTGCATTTTTTTGAAATCCGTGAATTGTTTTCATTGGAAAAAACCTAGCCACTTGACAAACACTTTATTTCTTTTTCTCTTCAATATCTTCTCGACCAAGGAAACATCGAAATTTTGTGTTTTCTTCAATTCAGCTTCATAGAAACAACCTTGAATGGGATTCTTATCCATGTCTTCGAGAATGTATGTTGGTGGATAAGTGCTGTTGACTTTCACGATCTTGAATAATTTCGTGGTAAAATTGGCTTCGGAGCCCTTTTCGAATAGAGCTTTGTGCTTGGCTATTAGAACTATGTCACTCGCTAGAAATTTTGACTTGATTTTTTTAATTTTCTTTCCCTTTTTCTTCTTGATGATTCTCAACTTTGTAGTGGTTTTAACATTGATGGGTTTCACACCTATTGTACGATGTTTTTTATGATTATATCTGCGTGTTATGATTAGAAGGATTTCCGACCATTAATTATTTCCATTAATTGAAATTGTGAATACAAGTTTTGATTATTTGAATGACTCTACCCTCACATTATAATTCGTGTAAGATGCACTATTGCCATTCCTAAAATTTTGCAAATTTTGTAATTTCAAACCATTCAATGTTATAGATATTTTGGCTTGTTTTTTTTTATTTCCTTTCCCTTTTCTTTTTTGATGATTTTCAACTCCGTAGTGGTTTTAACATTAATGGATTTCACACCTATTGTACGATGTTTTTTATGATTATATCTGCCTGTTATGATTGGAAGGATTTCCGACCATTTGTGATATCCATTCATCGAAAACTCCTTGTGAATCCAAGTTTTGATTGTCTGAATGACTCTACCCTCACATTATAATTACATATGCACTATTGCCATTCCTAAGATTTTGCAAATGTTGTTGTCATTTCAAAACATTGCTGTTGGAAGATTACCCCTCCAAATCTGCTGCTGTACTCATCAATGATGAAGTGGGTGTTTCGAATAGGGTACCGTAAAACGGGGCGACTTGATCAGTGTTTTCGGAAATTGATCGCTCTGCAGCTGTTACCAGACAATTTGGGATCAAACAAAAAATACTTCAGATAACTTTGGGCTAGTGACTATCCAATGCAAAGTTAAAAAAAAAATAGGTGCCCCATCTTAGGGGCAAAAAAAAATATATATATAGATTATCAAGTCGCCCCATAGTGGGGCGACTTGATAAATGCCTGTATTTAACTCTGTTTTAGCATTTCAAACCTCAATTGAGGCGTCTTGATAGAAAAAAATCAAAAATACAAAAATCCCTATAGCAACAGAGCGTCACATTTTTTAGCATAGGTATCTACCTGCCTACTCCAAAAACCTTTTTAATGAAACAAATTGAATTTGTATTTTAGAATTTATTTGGAAATATAAAAACGAAACTCTAAAAATAATAAACGTAAAAAACAATATCTGTAGGTACTACCTACATTCTGTGGTGTGTTAGGAACTCAAAATAGAATAATATACTATATCGACATAGGTAAAAATATAAAAGTTAGCCAATATTCTAATACATGTACCTATTTGCAAATCGTAAAAAAAAATTCAAATGTTTAAATTTGATCTGTCCCCTCCTTAATGTTTCAAATTCCGTAAGTTTCTGCTTAATTTCTATCTTTTTCACAATACCAACGTCCTCTACCTCAGGATAAATATAAGTGTTTGACATTTTATAGCTTTGTCTTAAAAATGTGCAAAGATAGGTTTCACTCTCTTCACAACTTGTTATTTTTGCCACGTAGTTTTTAATAGTGCCTGACTCGGTTTTTAAACCAACAAAAATATAATCACCTGATTTCAAATCTTTAAATCACTTTGTGGGATGTCATTTTCGTTTGCGTTATGTTGGTCCATGTCACTTTCGTTTTCTAAATCCGAGAATGATTCAGGGTCCGCATCACTATCAACAGTTAATAGTTTCTCACTTATAGCACTTTCAGAGGAGGCAGACGATAAAGATCTTGTTTGTTTGTTTTTAGATTTTGCAATGTTTTTTTTTCCTGAAGATGTCTGTGGTATTTCAACGTCGTGTCGAGATATGCTTCTGCCCGCTGGTACAGTCATCTTTTTTTTTCTTCCAACAGTTACTGCAGTTTTTAATCTTGAACTTTCGAAGATCTCTTTTAATGATTGCGCCATATCACCTGGTAATGCAGGTTCGTCTGTTTTCGGTTACTTATCCAGAACCTTCTTCCTATTTAGCGGACATATGCCGGTTGCTTCAAAGCCAGATTTTATGTTCTTCTCACCACTAGCTTCAACGTGATTTAATGCTTGATTCAGCAATCGGGGAAAGACATCTTTCCTCACCACTCCCCTATTTTTTTTCCATTGCTGAAGTATCTGTCTCCAGGCAGTCTTAATTGGCCGGAAGACACTAACATCTAAAGGTTGCGTTAAATGGGTGCTGTTGGGTGGCAGCAGTATAAAACGAATTTCGTTTTCTTCACATTTTTGGATAACCTTTATGGAAATATGACTTGCCAGGTTGTCACCGATGAGTACTTTAGGGCCAGGTGTTGAAGTTCGAAAATATGGCAGTATTATATTGATAAACCAATCCTCAAAAATATTTCCATCGAACCAGCCCGAATGGAAACGATTGAATCTAGCCCCAAGTGGCCCATTTTCCGTCCACGTGGACTAGAGATGGTCGGCTTTATAAACTATATAGACGGGCAGTAAGGATCCTGAGGCTGCACAGGCGAACATAACTGAGGTTGCGGCTTTTGAGGAATCCATTATTTTCTCTGCTCTTTTACACGATTCACGGACGATTACTTTCACGCGACCTGGATCGTCAGTGAAGTTCATTTCGTCATAATTCACAACTGCAGACGGTGGAACATCTCTTAGACTTTCTGCCAAGTTATCAAAATATTTATTGACTGTTTCATGGCATACCTTCGCTCTGCTTTCTTTTATTGATTGGGATAACCTTTTTGACAGCTTTTCCTTATGCCGCAATAAAAAAAATTGTAACCAAGTTTGCCCTGGCCTGTTATTCACAAATTGGGGTGCAGTTCTCCCATGTCTTCCTAAATAATTTTGAACTATATCTTTGATATCGTTTGAGTCGCACGGATAACCCCAATCAGCAGCAACACCAATAGCATTAGCAAGCATATCCTCTTCATCCTTTGACATCGCAAGCTGACCGCCATGTTTTTTTGGGTATTTTCCCCTAATTTTTCTGTATAAAGTGGCAATAGGTATATTATATTCTTTACTTAGCTGTGTAACTGCAACCCCCTCGTCTCTATGACGCGACACAGCAATCTTCACTGCTTCTTCATCAAAATCACAGTATTTCCTGCTGCCTGGTTTTCTTTTATATGTTCTGACCATATTTATCCTTATTATCAAGTCACCCCTGAAAAGGACTAAAAAAATAAAATGATACGCCACTGGTAAATATTTCTGTATAATCCAACTTTGAGGTTAGGATATTGTTTTTGACTAATTTAGTACCCATGAAAAAAATACGGAGATATCTTCGCATTCACTAGTGTCTATACACAATAGAAAGTAGGTATAACAGTTAATGAATACCTGGTTTTCTACCCGTTTTTATAGAAAAATACTGCGGGAACAACAAGTCTTCCACTGTGAATCTACTAACCTTACTTTGAAAGAGTGCCTACTAACGCATCGAATGAGTACATATTTGCCGGTCGCATCCATGTGTAGCACAGTAGTGTGCGCATTTTAGGCAAGAGGGGTAGAATGTATCAAGTCGCCTCGGTGTAATCGAGCCGCCCCGTTTTACGGTAGTCATTTCTCATTATCCACATAATCTTTGATGGTCTCATTATCAATACTCGAGAATGACACATCGCTGCTATTTGAGTGTACACACTTGTAACATGGAATGGATATTCGAATTGCAATATGACCTTGGGTGGAATAACATTTCATATAGGTTGGCTGAAATTTCAATGAGGGGTGATCCATTCCCTCCTGGTCTGTTATGACAATCTCTCTCGCCCGAAACGCTCCACTCTTCACAGTTGTCGAAAGATGAAAGGTAACCTTCATAAATTCTCCCACCTCTATGTGTTGGTATATTAGGGGAAGAGTGTTCATCTATAATGAGGTTTGCTGTAGCAATGTTACACAAAGTCATGGAGTGACCTTCATGAACGTTGATGATTTTTTATTGGCGTTCACGATAAGAATTTCGCGTTCATTTTCCAAATCTACCAAGCTTCGAACCCAGATACATAATATTTCACTCTCTAAAGTTACATCAGTAGCATTCGTCAAAAATTAAAAAAAGGGTACATCCTCAGGGGTGTAGTCACAATATGCCATAAAAAAAGTTTTTATTTCAATTCAAGGACAAATAATGCATGAAGACACAGAAACCTTGGAAATCGGAGAGACAATTACATCAGTAGATTCCTCAAAAATAAAAAAAAAGGGGTACATCCTCAGGGGTGTACGTCACAATAATGCGCATAAAAAAGTTTCTATTTCAATTCAAGAACAAATATTGCATGAAGTTGAAAATCGGAGAGACACTGATTCGAAATACTCTTCTCCTACACATTTTGATGACAAATATATCCACCATTCAACAAGTCCGATGCGATGCGCAATGACTTCAAACATTTTATAAGGGACAAAATCCCCACCCTATATGATTCGATGAATATGAAGGTCGCACTCCGTTTGGTTCCACCCACTCAACCTTGGGGTGCATGATGCGATTCACTCCATACTGAAACAACGTCAGAGTGGATTCGTGTGGAGGTAACCTTGAAAATGTTTGCCCGTTTACAGATCTCAACTCAATGTCAAGGTCATACAAGCTCAAATGTGATATGGGGTGAACGATATGCTCTCTCTCTCTCTCTCTCTCTCTCTCTGAAGGGTGCCTAGAACGATATTATCTCTCCCCCAATGCTCAAGGTCATCCTCAAGGTGAAGGACAGACAACGTTACCCACGATCACGCACAACTATTTAATATGATCGTTCAAAATCAAGACCACGCGAAAATCAATATGCTCGACCCCTCCTACTATAACGCATATTGATTCGATTTCATAATGCCCATACTTAAACGAATAGCGAAGGTCATGCAAACCGACTCCCCAATGCATAGATGAATCATCTCAACGGGTAGGGTGGCTGAATGTCAAATGCATGAAATCAATAGACCACTATGTGATGTTGATGCTGGATCGAAAGCCATGCATCGCACTCTCTGCTCGTGTATACTGAAATGAATGCACAATCCCTTACTTATCAACTAGCGTTACAAGGTCAACGAGAAATGAATCCCTCTTACACACAAGGTCATGCAACCCACTATGACGATCTACCACAAGGGCACTTCAATGTGAATGATACACGACCTTCAAACCTCCCCATGTCAAGGTCACAGTGGGGGGTCACGATCAAATGCAATGGGCTGCAATTGGGGGCTAGGGGGGGGTCAAGGTCAAGGTCAAGGGGGGTGCCCGAGAACCGGCTATAACCCTCTACTCATCCGTAATGGAAAGTGGCGAGGAAGTAGCGAGGGAACCCGTTGGATATGGTAGGGATATAATAAAAAGTCATGGAGAATTTTCCAAACAAGAATATGTGAGATACTCAAATTGTCCCCAATTTTTCGTTGTACATAATCCGGGATCTTCCTCAATAGACCTTTCCAGAATACGTAGAACAGAGATAAAAGATATGAACTGAGCCAGTATGAGAGAGAAACTGGTATATTTCATGCGCAACTTGTGGGCAGCTTTAAAAGATGCGCAAACATCAGTGCGAGAGAGAACGGGAAAGAGAGAGAGCACACCAGGAGCATTTTCATCTGTGATGTTGGCCATCCTAGTATGTCGTAAATCTGTTGACAACTGATTCTGTCATTTACATTAATGACGTTAACCTTTGTTATGATTTTACTTGAAATGTTTGAATGTTATCGTGCAACAAGCATTATCAAGCAACATGTGTACTATGGATTATGGGGATTTTACAGAAATTCGGAATCTTGTGGTTGGCCTGGCATATTTTCTACAACATGTCATATTCAAAGGGTTTGACGAATTTCCGGAAAATCTATCCTGTACTTCACTTCCAATGGAGTGGAACAAGCCAAAGGGTGCAAAAATAGTACCCGAACAACTTTCAGGAAGTGTGTTTCATGACCCCACCAACGTAAACCGTCCCAAAGATCCTGTAATTTGTAAAATACGCAATCCAATACGCAACAAGGCGTTTATTATTATTTTTTGAGTTATGTTAGTCTTAAGTGTTATTGTATGGATCAAGATTTCTTATATTTGTATTTCACTGAGATTACCCGTTTTACAATAAATACATATACAGGATGACACAGGAGTATATTTCTATGAAATTATCAGTTTACTTGTACATATCACAACAATTTTTGTGATTTACTAACAACTAGGTTGATTTGAGGAATAAAAGTTAATTTATTGTCAAAAATAATCCCTAGAACTTCCATTTGTTATACTAATTGTAAATTTTGGTTTTTAAGTTTATACTGATAATTGACTGAATCAGGAGATTTTCTGAAAGTACAAGCAAAAGTTCACAAAATCTGTCAAAAAGTATTTTATATAATTACTATATTTCACATATTGTTATCGATCAGTTAAGAAGCTGAAGATCCAATTCACGATTGGTTCTCCAAAACCATATGCTCTTAGTTTGGTAATGAGATAATTATGATTTATATTATCAAACGCTTTTGAAAAATCTGTATAAACAGCCGACCTAGTATTTATTTTCTACAGCATTTATGAACAAGTTAGCGTAAATAATCAATAATTAATCCCACATGAATTTGCTATGAGACAATCAAATAGTTTTGGAATTTCAGACTGGCAGCAGCTATATAGTTTTCGATGTTTTTTCCTTATTTATGAATGGGTTTCAAAAAGGTAAGTTATTCCCAGTAGTTCGAAAAAATTCCTGCTTTCAAGGATTTATCGAATTAAATTTGTATGGGTATGGCTATGGTATATATGCACTTTTTCAAAAAATACATTGGAAGCCATACTTACAGAAGAAAATGTAAGACTTATTATTGTTAAAATATTCCTTTACAATACAAACCATTGAGTATTATTTACATTTGCGTTTTATACAACACAGAAGTTTAAACAAATCAACACAATGTAATAAAGCACAATTTATTTATTATCTATGAGTAAGCCCAACTTTGTAATCTTTTGATTTCTTGATTGAAATATGTAATTTCGTTCCCTGATATATCTATAGTTTTTGAACAGGAGCTTTTGCAGGTCTCCGATTCCATGTTGTCACTACTCGTTCCATTTTCGTGTAATGTCGTCTTTTGCGAGAGTGGGCTGCATCTTGATGTTGATATTGCCAATTCGTCCCCAGCTTTGGCATTCCCTTTCGATATCCAAGTCATGTTCATTGGACAATGGTTGGCTGCTTTCATTGTTTCATTTGTGAATACCTGAAGAAAAAAATACAATATTTTAGCAAGAAAAAATGTATTATTATACAAAGTATAGCTACCTTTTTTGGTGTAGAAGTGAAAGTATTCAACTGATCTTCAGCATGACTTTGCTCTTTTGATAAATTGCTACATGCAGGAGTAAAAGCATTCACCTTAGTATTGACTTTGCTTCTATTCCTGCTTCGGTTTGACCACGACATCGAGACTTCTGTTAAAGGATCCTACGACAATAATACACTATTATTAAAACATTCCATCAATAATCATTTCAAATAAATACCTTGGATCTTGAAAGTTTGGTGTTTCTAGATAGAGTTTCAACTGCTTCGTGATGTGGAACATGTTCCATTTGCTCGTATGTGTCGATGGCAGTCTTAAACAAAATCATTTAATCGCAATCATATTAACCAGAACAAAGATCTAATATTACCGTAGATGATGCAGTGGGCAAATCTTGCGTGTTGCTGCAAGGAGGCTCTAATCTTAAAGTATTCGGGATAGCACATTTCTTCAATTTTCTAATATTGCCCCCTATAATGAAATCGTCATTTGTGGCGCGAACAAACCTATGACAAAAGTGGTTTCATTGATTAATTATGGATGGAAGGATGTAGGCACTTTTATTTACCCGTGGTTTTGCGTCCCAGTTCCGAGTTTCAAGCCCAATCGCCATTAACCATTTTTCCCGCATTATGGTTCCTTGTTTAGGGAAGCAATGAATTGAGATCCTACTGGTTTTATCGTACCGTGACCAGCACTTGGTAACACAACATTGTTGAGGCATACTAAAATTTTTATTTTCAAAAACTATAAACATAAACAAATAGCATCCAACATCCAAAATGATGTCATCTGTCAATTGTCAATGATTGACCAATAAGATTCATTCGTAGCCCACAAGTGACGCGCGCAACTTTCACCTGCACAGGTAATTCTGGAAAGGTCCATTGAATTCAAAACCGCTACCTCAAATTCGTGCATCCGGAATATTTCTATTTGGAAAGCGGTCTCCATACAACCGCCTGGCTTCCAGTGCGTTACCATCAGCAAGCCAATACATGTAATGCATATCTGCAAACTCAAAATAGACCATGTTTTTTTAATAATATTGTTAATTTTGATGACTTAAATACGTGACAACTAGACAACTGTCAAAACTGTTTTTGCTAGACAACTGTCAAAACTGTTTATGCTAGACTACTGTCAAAACTGTTTATGTTTACAAAGCAAAATCGTGCAAATGAATGAATTTTATTTTTTTATGCGAAAACCGTACGTCAATGGAAACAAAATCAAGAGACCAGATTTGCTCAGAAAAGAATGAGAATTTCAAAAATAATTTGTGCTCCAAAAAAAAGTAGTATCACTTTTCTCTTAGAAATGATTGTGTGCAAATCTCGCACCTCCACTGGCAAGTATAAAAAATTACGTTGTAAAGCAGAAAATGCCTTCTGATGCATAGAAGATGCTCACTACGTTCCACAAAAATATCTAGAGTCATACCAAAGTATCATGAAAAAAAATCTTAAAACTTTAGCACTCTTTAGTTCAAAAGTTAAGACCTCTAGGACATATGAGCATATTAAGTTTTTTATCTCAAAATGGACCCAAGAATAACCTCCTTAAATATTAGCATGTTATCAGGAAACACCCAGTACATAAAACAGGATAACGGGAAACGGACAAAGGCATGAGCTAGATGGACCAACACAAAGAAAAACATAGAAAAAATACAAATTCCGCACGGACGAAATCGCGGGTACTAGCTAGTACAATCATAAAAGCATTGGGAGAAAAATGTAACCATCATTTTGAAGCTGATGACTTCTTTGAAATACGTATCCTTTCTGATACACCAAGAAAATAAAATCTATAAAATGGTAAAATTTGGTTTATTGATACATATCCTGTCTCCATATCAATGGATCCGGAATATCGCAGACTCAATGAAAGTTATTGCCAAATAATGAATAATAAAGAAAAACAGTGGAGATTCTGTTGTATAACTATAACCAGACCATACATATCCTTAGGCCCGGTTGTTCAATCGAGGATGACCAAGTAATTTGGCTTAAACCAAGATTACCAATTTTGTTTCAGTTGTTCAATACGGGTTTATAAGATAAACCTAATTTAACCATGGTTCAAGTTAATCTCATGAATTCGGGGGTTTAAGGAGATAATTTTCCGATTCTAACCTATTTGATTGTTTGACATTTCAATAGACATTGACTATTCTGAAAATTATTATCGTGTTGAATATTTTTGTTTCATACCCGACTGCAAAGATGTTCGTAGATATAACACACGATTTTTTTGAAATTTTTGATATTATTGCCCCAAGAAGAAAGATACCCGTATTTAGACAATGTACCGTAATTTCGGGTGACTTTAACCCAGCTGGGTGACTTTGGCTCATTTTCAGAAATAGACATTATTAACTATAAAAAATGTAAGCCTGTTTTTTATCGGATTGATTTTTCGTGATTCTATTGTATATATACCAGCAACACTGTATTCGATTTAGGAGTCATTTGCAACCAAATTCAACTTGCATAAAATTTGTCTGCAACTAGCAATGTTTTTTTACTCATTTATGATGATTAAAAATGAAATAACGTTTTATGGGCAAATTTATTTTGCTTTTACATAGGTGTAAAATGTCGTTTTGAACAACTTTTCTAATAACATCTTTCGATATTTTTCCAAATAAGTGTGTTTTGAGATATACTTTTTTTTTAATTTCCCGTCAAACACGAAAAGACGAACGGCACTGTACAACGTCTTTTGGGTTTTTTTTTTATGCAGAATTAATAAAATAATTGCCCATATATATATATATACAGTGTCACACATAAAGTTCGCAACATATGGATTCTTTTTTTATTAATAGATATAATGAAAATTTGACGTGGCAGTTAATTTGTGCTTGAAAAATGAGTGAAAAACAGCCTCTTTCCTTTCGTCATGTGCTACTCTGAACCTGTCAAATTTGACATTTTTTTCGAAAATCCTCAAAAAATCAGGTTTTTTTGGAAATTTAATAAATCGAGTTGTTTTGTGTACAGATTTTCGTACATTTATAATTCACAAATAAGTTTTATGTACAATGTTATTCACACAAGACAAAGTGGAAATCGTTCTTTTATGTGGTGAGAATGTGCCATATCGAGATGTTGCTTGTATTTTCAATCACCGGCATCCAGGAAGAAATATTCACTTCAGTTCCATGGGAAGGATATTGAAAACATTCAAAGAAACTTGCTCTGTGGACAATCGTTTCTAGAAACCGCATAATCCAATAAGGTTAATGAAGAAGAACAACTCAATGTTTGTTTGAGCGTTGTTGAAAACGGAAAAACTAATATTAGGAGTATTAGTGAAAATTCAGGGGTTGGCAGAGAAACTGTAGGAGAAGAATTTTGCACAAAAATAATTTCCATTCCTATGAACCAAAGTTCATACACACTCTTAAAGAAAGAGATTTCGATATTCGAGTAGGATTTTCATTTTGGTTCCAAGATGAGAGAGAAAAAGATATCACATTTCCCTCCATGATTTTATGGACAGGCGAGGCAACTTTCTCGTCGAACGGAAAAGTTAGTTCCCAAAATTGTCGATGGTGGTCCAACAATAATCCAAATTTTGTAATAGAATGCCGTGACCAATATTCATTCAAGACAAATGTGTGGTGTTGTTTATTACATAACCAAATAATTGGACCATATTTTTCTAGACAAAATTTGAACGCAGACATAATCAGAAATTTCATTATGAATCATTTGTCTGAAGTTTTGGATAATCTGCCTCTAAGTGTTAGTCGAAATTTGTGGTATCAGCTTGACGGGGCACCGATCCAAAAAAATTTATAATTCCAAAAACATTGATAAATCTAGCAATAAAATGAAAGAAACTTGGTCTATTATTACTGATATTACGGAAAAAACCAAGAAGAAAAATGTTGTGACAACTCTCAGTCCTGATAAAATCAATGACTATTATTGCTCTATTGCACAAAAACTGAATGAGAAAATAACTATTCTATACGATCCCATGATGAATCCATAAGGTATCAATATTGACGAGAACCTAATTCTATATGATACAAACATCGACGAATTACTCGAAATTTTGAAGTAACGTTATGGAATACCTTTTTGGGGAGTTAGCAACTCATCGAAAAAAAAAATTTTAAATATTTGTTGAAGAAAAAATACTAACGTATTTTATTCATTCTAGAATCAGTTTGTCTCATATACAAGAATGTGTCTATGTTCGAGGCTTCAGGTAGTCATTACAACACCCGCTCTCACATGTTGAAATTGCCAATTCCCTCATCAAACATGATCAGAGATTCGATTTACTACAACGGGGTTAAGATGTACAATCACCTCCCCTCACACATAAGGGAGGCGAATATGAATATGAACATTACAAACTTTAGAAAAATTATTAAAAAGTTTCTGGCAGATAGACCCTATTACAACTTGCAGGAGTTTTACAATGATAAATTTGATTGACAGGGTGCATATTTGAATCCATGTTGTAGTTTTTCTATATGTATAATTGATTATGTGTGTATACATCTACATGTTTATATGTATATACATGTCTATATATGTATGATTTGTGTATATATATGGGCGTGTGTGTACGTATACATATTTTTTATATTGTTTAACAATACAACAACTTTATTTTCAGATATTTTTTATAAATCTTGTTATCATCAGTAATCTTCTATATTCAAGCTTTGTCCACAAGATTTACTCTAACTGACATCAAAGTATATTTATTATTATTATTATTATTAAACGGTAGAAGGGAAACAGTGTCTCAGTCAGATGTTTAGGGGCAAAGTGATATGACGAGATTAGGAAGATTATTGGCCACCAAGATCACCGGACTTATCTCCAATGAACTTTTTTCTATGGGGTTATCTGAAACAGAAAGTGTATAAGCACAGACCATTTGCAAACAAAGAACATTTAGAGAATACCTTTCGGGGGTGTTGTTCTAACATAAATCCCCTATTTATTAAAAATGCCACAAAGTCTGTGAATGAAAGAAATATAATTTGTATAGAACGGAAAGGACGGCATTCTGAATGATGAATTCGGGTTCTTTATAAGATTATTGAGATAAATCAATAAATGTTACGATGTTTTGTTGTGAATTTGGTTATAGTTATTTTGGTTTAATGTTCTTTACACATCTAATGGTGAGAATAAAGAATATGAGATTTATGAAATCAATTCAAAAACGTTGCGAAAAATTATTATTTGCTCGAAAATTGCATCTAACAGTTTACATCCAACAGTCACACTGTTGGGTGTAAACTGCATCAAAATATTTCGAACTCATCTGCAGCTAACAGGATACAAATCTGTTAAAAAAAAAAATACGAGTGTAATAAGAATGAAGAGAAATTCGTTTATTCGATTACTGACGTATTAACGTCCATACATTGAAAATCCGAATCAGTTTCACAATGAGATGAAAAAACTAGATGAACTTTGCAACAACAAAGACGAATTTCTGGAGGTGCATTTATTTTTTTCTGGTAACAGGCCAATGTGGCTATTGTCTGGGCAAGATATGACATTGAAGTCTCGTATTCATCAAAATTATGAAATTTGAATCACGTTTCGTTCAAATCGGTAGAGCGAAAGATTCGAAAAATTAAAAAAATTGGAACAAAGTGGAAGTGACAGTAGAGTCCAAATTTGGAGCAAAGGAATAAAATTGGAAACCGAGCAACTTTTTTCTTTGGCATTTTTCGAAATTTCTAAAAAAAACTGATTTTTTGAAGATTTTCGAAAATCATGACAAATTTGACAGGTTTAGAGTAGCACATGACAAAAGGAAAGAGGCTGTTTTTCACTCATTTTCCAAGCACAAACTAACTGCGAAGTGAAATTTTCATTATATCTATTAATAAAAAAAACTTCCATATGTTGCATATATATATATATATATATATATATATATATATATATATATATATATATATATATATATATATATATATATATATATATATATATATATGTATATATATATATATATATATATATTGGGGTTTGCAGCAAAGAAAAAATAAAACTCTTTTTTTTTATTTAAAAAATAAAACTCTTTTTTTCCAATACTGGACTGCAAAATTATTATTCCAAACTTAACAGGGGACCCTTTCCAATACATCTGATAGAAGTGATGAATTATTTGTTCTCTGATTTTCGTGAGCTCACAAATCCTCGTAAAGAATAAATTCCTTCATTAATGAATTCGGAACCGAAGAATCTATTAGAGCCCCTCACTCTCCATTATACCATTCGAAGCCGCCGCTTAAAATTCAAAACATTAGTGCTCTATTTGCAGAATAAATCGATTCAGTAGATGGCAGAAGAGACAGAGAAGATAAGGATTGTGGTGTAGAACCTGTTACGAGCAACTGGTCGTATATCTTAATTTGCTATGTTATTCAAATGAGATGTCTCCAAAGTGTGCCAGCAAACAGCGGAATCCTTTACATACTATTTCAGACAAGTTTGCATGTGTTCTGCAGGCAGATCTGCACAATCAGTGACTCATTGGCCTGTACAATTACGCTGCTCGATTTGAATACAAGTGCAGGGATTTAATAGATTGCGGAATGGGTGAAATGTGCGGTGACTAGTAAAAGTAGTGCGTTGGAAAACGCAGAATTTAAATTCAACATTTCTTATTCATAAAAGTTATCATTCTCTTTAGGAACTCGTGCATATTTGAAGTTGATCTACTAGCGAGATAATGGAGTTTTAATTCTTGGCGTTTGCGACAATATTCAGCGTTTAGTAACAACATTATCCAAATATACAGGGTGGCCCACCACATTCGCCTCGGTATTTCTACGAGAAATAAAGAGAGTTAGGGAAAAACTTTTAGCACAGTTATATGTGGGTCCATGAGGAGCATATTCCAAAATTATTTTGAAATATATAGGGTGATCTCCAAAAAAATTACATACCAATGTTATATTTTTTCTTATGGAACACCCTATATTTTTTTATATTTTCAGATACTATAGACAAAATAAAGGTGAGTTACTATTATATTTCCCATACTCAAAACTGACCGTTTCTGAGAAATTTTGAGAAATTTAAAAATACAGACCATAATTTGAAAATTGTTTTCACCCTGTAACGTGTAACGAGCTGCTCGTGATTAAATGTACTGCTTAGCTCAAAGGTTGAAGTTAACTACTACATGAAATTTTTAATGCAATATTATACAGAGTGGCGAAAAAAATTGCCTCAAAATTCGGACACACATTTAATTAAATAACTTCCTAAAGTTGAATGGAACACCCCGTATTTAGTGGCGTAATTTGACGCAGAATTAGATTCCCTTCAAAACTATATTAGGGTTCCCTATACCTATCTCTTCTGCTTTTTACACAAAAGGCGTTTTTATATTTTACTTATGAGTAATTTTTTTATCGTAAAAATGAAACACACTGTATTGTAATGAAAAGCTTAAAAAGCGGTTTCAAAACCTTTTTATTAAGGAATACGTAGATTCGCTAGAAGCAGAAGTTTAAATTTTTGAAAATACGGTGTATCTAAAGTAAAATGCAGGCAAATGTAAAAACTCAAATTCATTGCCATTTCTGAAATATTAAAGCATTCTTCAAAATAAGAAGATGCACGTGTCTTAATTATTGAGGCGAAATATGTTAAATTCGCTTGTTTCTTACAAATTAGACTTCATATTGAAATAAATACCAAAATTACAATATGGGGTCAATAAAAACATACATTTACGATTTCCTATAAAACCTATTATACTATTTTTTTAATAATAGTATTCTCTGGCCTAGATGACGTTAATTATTATTATGAAACAAAAAGTATTTGACAGTGACACAACTTGTTAATCAAACCATTATCATTGTTTTAACTAGTTTAAAATTATTGTCTTTTTGAGCATTTATTAAAATAATAAACTATTTAAGATACTTAATTTTTCGATAAAATGGCTTTTTAAGCTTTTCATTACAATACAGTGTGTTTCATTTTTAAGATAAAAAAATTACTCATAAGTAAAATATAAAAACGCCTTTTGTGTAAAAAGCAGAAGAGATAGGTATAGGGAACCCAGGCGATCAAGGATCTCACTGCACTAGTGAGAGGTTTGCAGGAAGAAATCAAAGAAATCAAGGAGATTAAATACTCTGATAATACTGAAACCATTATAACTGAGATATCGGAAAGGCAACGTAAAGAAAAAAATATAATTATATATAAACTGAAGGATGATGGCCAAGACTCCGATATGAAAAGTGCCAAAGGTATAATTGGAGCTATTGCACAGACAGTGAATACTGACGATATAAAAACGTACAGGATTGGCAGAAGAGGTGATCAGTTATCACCACTGAAAGTAACTCTGAATAGACGAGAAGATGTCAATATGGTATTGAAAATAAACATAAACTAAAAAATTACAACTTTAATGTTCAGATTAGTACCGATAAGACAATTCTTCAACGTGAAATTTTGAGAAAGGTTCTTGTGCAACTTAAGGAACGGAAACAAAATGGCGAGGATGACATATATATCAAATATGTTTATGGCGTTCCATCCATCAACAAATCAAAAAACTCAACATGAGATTCGGTCACGTGAATATTCGTTCCTTGAATAATTGTTTTGGTGACTTCAAAGACTCTATTAATAATAACAAAATTTCAATAATAGAGTCACAGAAACTTGGCTTGCTCCAGAATATCCAGATAAATTTGTTACTATACCTAACTACAACTTGATACGTATGGACCGTGCTGGTAGAGGTGGTGGAATATGTTTTCATCAAATCACAGTATAATTATAAATTATACCACTCTTCTATTTCGACAAGTGGTCTAGAGCAGCTATGGATTATAACCAATATAAACAAACAAAAGTAGCCTGTGGAGTTGTTTATCGTCCACCAGGAACAAATGTAGGGTCTGTATGCAGGAGATGGGTGATGTACTGGAACGAGTGTATTTGGAAACATCCATGGTGGTGTTAGTTGGTGATATTAATATTAATTTGTTAAACTGTGACTCTCGCGATACTCAACTATTCACTGCACTAGTTTCTTGTTTTGATATGAACCAGATTGTAGAAAATTCTACTGGGATAACAACAACCTCTGAATCCTTGATTGATGTTATTTGCATTAGTAAGGATGTAATGGTAAGAAATTCTAATACACTTGATATGAATGGTATAACTGATCACCTGATGGTATATTGCGATATTGATTTCAAAGGTGAAGACACTCATGATGACTTGATCTTTTATAGAAATTTTAGGAATTTCAATCATGAACTTTTCCCTAGATGCTGATAAATTACCATGGGGTGAAATTGTGACTATGCAAGATATTAATTCCAAAGTAAACTTTCTAAATGAATGCATCATTACGCTATTTGACAAACATGCTCCTATTTGCACTGTGAACAGGAAACATAAAGCACCCCCTTATATAACTTATAATATCAAATTGATGATGAAAACCCGTGATAGAGCTCATGCCAAATATCTTAAAGAAAAAACAGCAGCAACTAGACAATACTATGTAACTTTACGCAACTACGTCAGTGATGCAGTAAAACGTGAAAAAACAGCATACATACAATTTGTTCTGAACAAAAATAAAAACAACTCAAAAAAGACATGGAGAAATCTTGCAGATTGGGGTGTTACTACAAAATCATCCTCACAAATTAATAGCCTGCCAATTGAACTACGTAGACCTGAAGAAATTAATGACTATTTTTTAAATGTGGCTGGACATTCAATAGTAAATAATGACACTCTTTCATTCTATAATAGTAATAAATTGAATGCTCCTTTGAACTTTTCCCTTACCGATATATGTAATGCTGATATTTTGACTGCTATCAACGAAATAAAATCCAATGCTTTAGGAATTGACAATATAAATATCAAGATGATTTCCCTAGTGATACCACACTGTATTGATGAAGTTAAACATATTTTCAACGAGTCCTTCAGACAGGGTATTTTTCAGATGTCTGGAAGGTTGCTAATATAATTCCAATCCCGAAAAAGAAGGCACCTACCTCTTTCAGTGACCTGCGCCCTATTAGCATTCTGCCCTCATTCTCTAAAATATTCGAGAAAAATGTTTCCCATCAAGTAAGAGCTTTTCTGGAAGAAAATCGAATACTTCCGAACGAGCAGTCTGGGTTCCGCAAAAAACACGGAACACAGACTGCCCTCTTGAAAGTCATCAACGATCTTGCGAGAGCCAGAGATGAGTCAGAAGTCACCATTTTAGTACTGCTTGATCAAAGCAAAGCTTTCGATTTAGTTAATTTTGATTTGCTCATTGGCAAACTCAAGTTCATAGGATTCGACGACATTTCTCTTAAATGGATGACCAGCTATCTCACAGGCCGATCACAGAGGGTCAAACTGGATGATTACTCATGGTCAACCCTAAAAGAAACCTCCTCAGGTGTACCGCAGGGAAGCATTTTGGGGCCCTTGATGTTTTCAATGTTTATTTTTGATAACCCCACTTGCCTATCACACAGGTACATCTATATGCAGATGATATACAGTTATATTTGTCTTCCCATAACACTGATACAGAAAGTTGCGTAGCTAATTTAAACTCAGATTTGCATAAAACATTCCTTTACTCGGAGCATCATGGACTGAAAATTAATCCAAATAAAACCTTGGCTCTATGCATAGGATCTCAGGGACAAAAAGTTGAAACCCAAAGAAACTTTAGGCTCACTCTCGATAACGCAGACATTGACTGGGTAGATAGTGCTAAAAATCTTGGCGTAATCATAGATAGCTCTTTGTCTTTCGATGAACATGTGAAAAACATTTTTAAAGTATCATTCTTCAAACTCAAATCGCTATATAAATTCAAGTATCAGTTATCTGAAGAAATGAAACTCAGGCTAGTTAAAACTCTTATTTACCCCCATATCGAGTATTGTTGTTCGGTGTATTACAATTTTTTGCCGCAATATAACAAATTGAAGTTACAACGCATACAAAATGCTTGCATGCGATTTGTATGCTGCATTCCATATGTGAACATGTCACGATTTTTTTTAAAAAAATTGAATGTGAGGTACAGAGTCCAATATTTGATAACAATTTTTCTGTTTAAGTTGCTCCAAACTAAAACTCCTAGTTATTTATATAGTCTATTAAGCAGGCATTCTGACATACATTCGGTCAATTTGAGAATGAACTCATTCAACATACCTAGGCACCGTACTTTCAAATATGAAGGATGTTTTTCAAATGTAGCCCTAGTTATCTGAATGAAATTTTACCATTTTACATCATAATATTCATCAATTCAAGAAAAAAATAAAATCACAGCTGCTTACTGCTCAGTGCTAATATAAGACTCAATGTATAATATTGTAATGTATTCGTTAAGTTGACCAATGGAATGTCAAGGATATTAATAGCTATTAGCACATTTATGATTGTATAAATTTTGTTTTGTTCTTTCTTTCTCTCTTCATTATTGATTTCTTTCTTTTTTTCTCTAACATTGTTTTTTCTCTAACATTGTTTTTTTCTCTAACATTGTTTTGGTAGTGAATAAGTATTTTTCTTTTTAATTTTATCATTATTTTCTTACACACACTATTTAATTTTTAGGAGGGGTGGAAGATAGCCTTTGGCTAACCCTTTTCCTTTTATGTATAAAATGTACTTTATGCATAATAAACGATATTATTATTATTATTATATAGTTTTGAAGGGAATCTGATTCTGCGTCAAATTACGCCACTAAATACGGGGTGTTCCATTCAACTTCAAGAAGTTATTTAATTAAATGTGTGTCCAAATTTTGAGGCCATTTTTTACGCCACTCTGTATAATATTGCATTAAAAATTTCATGTAGTAGTTAACTTTGACCTTTGAGCTAAGCAAAACATTTAATCACGAGCAGCTCGTTACACGTTACAGGGTGAAAACAATTTTCAAATTATGGTCTGTATTTTTAAATTTCTCAAAATTTCTCAGAAACGGTCAGTTTTAAGTATGGGAAATATAATAGTAACTCATCTTTATTTTGTCTATAGTATCTAAAAATATAAAAAAATATAGGGTGTTCCATAAGAAAAAATATAACATTGGTATGTAATTTTTTTGGGGATCACCCTATATATTTCAAAATAATTTTAGAATATGCTCCTCATGGACCCACATATGACTGTGCTAAATGTTTTTCCCTAACTCTCTTCATTTCTCGTAGAAATACCGAGGCGAATGTGGTGGGCCACCCTGTATACACGGTCGATGGTAGGTTCACGGATAATGGGACATAGGATTATTTTGATATTTTCAGCGTTGCCGCTTATGTTGAAAAATAGCAATAACTTTGACATTTTAAATGAGATACCCTCTATATTATTGCATTTTTCGCTTTGCTTTTCGTTTATTTTTGTATTTTTTTTTCTATGCCTATCTTCAGCGGTTTGCGAAAAATTAATTGATTTCTTTATTTTTTGAGCAAAACATCCCAAGTAGCATTTTTAGTGGACGGAACGTAGCGGCCACGATTCTGGAAAACTTTGAAGTGTTTGACCACAACCACAGCCACGTAATATACACGGTTCTATCACGCGGCGGCTACCAAAATGAGAAACACTTTTTTGGTGGCCGCTATGTTCCGATCTACTTTCCTGGATCTCAGCTAGCCACATGGCAACAACGTTGTGGTCACTTGGCAAAAACGTGGATATTTAGTGGCCGACACTAGACACGTTAAACAACTGACTGTGCTTGTGTAATTGATATGTAGCTCGATCTCTGTCTGCAACATATTTTTATAAAGAATGTTCCTCATTCTTCCATTTTGCCTGATTCATTTCTAACATTCGATCGACTGTAAGTATGAGAATATATAACATACAAACACGTAAGTAAAGTATATTGAATTTGGATACTGCTGATCAGGATATAATTGAAATGATTGAAAGTTTACTGTGAAATATGGGTGTTGTAGCTCGATTGTGAGCACGCGCCATCTGAATACTCTTTATTTAAGGAAAACATTATAATTTTGGAAATAACTCGCCTCAGAAATTATGTACCCACTTAAATCCCTCAAACATTTTTTGGTTACTTAAAACCAATACTTACGTAATAAATTACTACATTTGATGCAGTGCTGACGATAAACAAATGTTTATGGAATGTTTCGTTCATTTCTCTAATAATGGCGACCCATCATATTCCTATAAATATAGCGACTTTTTGGGAATATAACTTTGAAGTGGCAGAAACTGAAAATAAACCACTCTAAAGTTCCTCTCAGCATAAAGTGGCCAGTGGAACTAACTTATTAACTTTTCCACCACTAGAAAGTGGCGCCCACGTCGAGGGCCCAGCAAAGGTATAACTTAAAAATTACAATTGTATATACCCTTGAAAGTGGCGAACACGTTGCGACTATTATAACGTGCCACTTGAAAGTTATAACCTCTAATTTGCGGGTACATGTCCATTAATTGGTTTCGTGCAGATTTGACAGATGGTTGACATTGGAGGTAAAACAACCTCACATTTTGGCTTTGTTTAGTTTGGTAAAGGACGTTTATTCGACATTTTTACTGTTTTTATTGTGTTTCGAGTGAAATATTGTGACAATGGACCTGACAAAATATTATTCAAGTTTAGATGATGTTCACCGAGAACGGTATAAAGAGAAAATTGCAGTATTGGGCATTGATCCCTATCTTCTGAAAACTGAAGAATTATGAAAAGATATTTCACTTTTTCCCAAAATAATGTATCCTGATATAGTAAATTATTTAGTGGAAACGAAGAGTGCTTTCACAATGACTGAAATGAAAGCATATAAAACTTTAGAAGCCTACAATCTAGCAACTTGTGGATGGGGGAAAAGCATTTTGGATGCTACCAACTAATAAGCCAGCTGAGCCCTGCAGAGTCTCATCACACCCAGTTGACAATTGTTTTTACGACATGTAGTGTTGTTTCCTCATCGTAACACCCTGTTGCAAATGTGTCCTTTCATATCACGTGAAACCATTTTTGGAAACTATGTGTTTATATATATATACGTTCACATTCAAATATATGTTAGTATTGTCTTTCACATGATATTCTAGTTGAGGTATCATTGTTTAAAAAGTCTGTTAAATTTCTGTTTTAAACAACTTTATGGGGAAATAAAAATTGATAAATTTTTTTCCATATTTTTTATACTGATGACTTACCCTTATTTCAACTGTTTTAAAATTCCTTTCTCTCACATCCTTACAACCAGTTGTCCTTTTAGTCCCTGATGAAGTTTATACGTAAATAAATGAAACGCTGGCCAATAATTAGAAAGTTTGTTATTTGTCCTCTTTTGACAATCCTATCTATATACATATATATTTTTGGTAGGAAGTTCTTGGGATTGGGATTCTTTTTTTGAAATCAAACTTAAATTAGTGTTATAGATGTTTAACCTGGCCAGGGGCATCTTCAGTATTTTCTTTTTCCTTTTTGGTTTGTTTTTTCATTTTATAGTTTACCAAATAATCTCGATCATTGTATTCAGGAAATATGATTTCTTTATTGTTGTATAATATAATTATTGAATATCGATGGCGTGTTGTGTGCGATGACTGTGTATATATATATATATATATATATCTATATAGACCAACTCAGCTTCCGTTTCATACTCGGCCCACCAAGCATCCACGTGTTTATACAAAGCAAACAGTTAATAGCCCACTCAGCCTCCGCCACTATCTCAGGCTAGTTAGCATCCTCTGTATATGTTACATACGTTTTTTGGGAGTTTATGTAACTTGGCCTCCTTTTGAAGCTATTGTGTATTTACTGGGCCTCCTGACACTGTTGCCAATTTTTCAGTCAATATTCAATTCCACAGCATGATAACATATCACACGGCCTGTTGAAAAGTTTATCCGGTAGTTGAAAGTTTGAATTTTGCTTCATACTCTGAAATGAAATTTATTTCAGTAGTATCGTATAACGAGAATATATAATCTACCTTCGATCATTCTGAAAATATTAAAGGAATAGTGGCTTAGAAGAGTTCCTAAAAATTATACTAGACAAAAAGTATATTTTGTGCTTATTAGTCTTCATTAATAGTAAAAATTCCCGATTCAAATTCTAACGTTCCACGATTTTCCACTACGGTTGACCACTCTTATTTTATTTTTTATCGAAATTTACCAAAAATCCAGTTGGTATCTATACATCAGTAAAATTCAGGCGAGTTCTTGAAACTGACAGATCCAAAGCTCTATACTGGTCACTGTTTTCGCCGGTCTTCGGTCACTTTACTGGTAAAAGAAAGTGCAAACTTAAGTACTATCAAAAGACACAGGCGATGGAAATTTTAAATACTTAATTCAATTGGGGATTCGCTGGATAATTAGTAAAATATTGCCAAAAGCCTTCTTTTGAAGGCGGCCACTACTGATCATTCCATCCCTCCTACAAGAATACTTAATGACAAAAAAAACATGGGAAGTGCAGAAGGAATATTTCTAGTTGTTCAGATTGTATAATAAATATTAATGTCAATGAAATCCAAAAAAACATTTGAATGTTATATTATATTTGTAAATAATAAAAATTGTAAATGAAATTGTTGACTCTTAACACCAGCATCTGAAGTAATCAGCTTTCAATTCAACTGTTGACTTGAAATTACATTTCTAAAACTTACTTTGAAATTTATACTTTCAACACTTGCCAAATAACATCATAAAACGCGCCGTCGATAGCAATTAGTTGGTAAATAGCCGCCACTAGTGAACAGTTATATTTATGTGTTGTATTTCGAGAAAAAAGTGACATAACTGCTCTCGAGTGATTGTAGCGATCCACTGCGAATGGCGCCTCTCGAACAGAAATGTATTTTCGCTCTCAATACATACCTAATATTTGAACTCATAGTCAAACTGCAATGCTCATATCATACACTTCCTCATTAAATAGTGCGATCCATTGAAACCTCAGACTATACCAATGAAGGTTGATTCTGAGTATCAATAAATAAATTATTTAGATTTGGAGAGATTTCCATGACTTTAACTTCAAAACTAACGGTATTTTCATTTTCACCCTTTGGGGATGCAGTATCAAAAAACCTTCATAGTGGTTACTCATATCATCATAGTCTAGTAAGAAGTGAGTTTCCTACGAAAAATAGTTCCAAGCCTTCTGAATATATGAGCGCTGACTCATTCGATTCGGGATGTCATTCTGACGAAAATGTGCTAGTTTTTTTAACACAAAACAAAAAATAAAAACAGCCTTAGTTTTTTTGGTAGTTACTCAAGAACTCTTGATGATAGATGAAATAAAAAACAGATTCTTGAAGACGAGACTATTTACTATGAAAAAATTTTGTCACGGAAATCTATATCAATTATTTATAATTTTGATTCAACGTTGAAAATAGGGCTACGCGCGGGCGTTACAGCAGGAGTACAGCACCTCTTGAGAGAGCAATTCAAATACAATATTTTTTATACCATCAAATATAAATTTAAAAATTCAAAAAAATCAAAGTATCAGCTGAACACCTGAAAGAATATAATTTCGTTATTTTGTTTTCATTGAATTTTGATAATCGGAGGCTATTGTTAATTAAGTAGTTTTGTGGGAATCACCGTTTTTATAAAAACCAAATAATTGTTTAGAGAAGGACTCCATATTTTTTTTTGCTTTCTGGAGCACATTTTAGTAGGAGATTTAAGCCGGTTCTGGGTCTCCCCCCACCACTATGACGTCACGTGTGACCTTGAATGGTTGCAGGTGTGCAATGTGGTGTGTGTTTGACCTTGAGATTTGACTTTGAGATTTGTCATTGAGTTTTGACATTGGGTTTGGTCGACTTTGAGATTCGACTACAGTTGTGACCCTGAGTTTGACCTTGAGAGTCATAACATTAAGTATCGACTTTGAGATTTGACTCGAGTTTTAATGTTGGGATTGTTTCGGCAACCTCAAGATTTGATCCGATTTTTGTTTGATCTTGACTAAAGTTGTGGTGTAGGCATACATTTTCTGTGTAGTCATGACCTTCATGAATCCTTGCACTCTCCAAGAAAGGAGGGCGTTTGTCCTGTGAGAGAGCTAAGAGTGAACTGCGAGTATTGATGAGTGCGTTGAATATCAAAGAATCTCCTCAAAATCCATACAGATTGCGATCGCATCGGATTTGTTAGGTGGGGATATTTCATTGAAATATCCCAGGGAAAGTATTTCGAATCAGTGTCTCTCCGATCTTCAAGGTTTCTGTGTCTTCATGCCATATTTGTCCTTCAATTGAAATAAATAACCTTTTTTATGTGCATTATTGTGGTGTATACCCTGAATGTACCCCTTGTTTTAATTTTTGACGAATGCTACTGATGTGACTGAGTCTTTCCAATTTTCAAAGATTGTGTCTTCCACTATTTGTCCCTTGAATTGAAAACATTTTATGTGCATTATTGTGACGTACACCGCTGAGGATATATCCCTTTTTCGTTTTTTTGACGAGTGCTACTGATGTTACTTCAAAGAGTGAATAGCACATTTCATCTCGCCTCGAAAAAAATTTAGTTGTGTCTCATCATATTAGTTAACAAACTAAATGTGATGACCTTCAGACACACTTCAAGTTTACAATCCTGAGAGTGGCTTTGTTATGGCTATTGTGTACATGTTGACTTGTTCACCTTCGTAAATCTGAATTTCAAATGCTCACTCAAAAAGTTCAAGTTTGCAATCCTGAGAGTTGCTTCGCATATGGGATTGCGTA
>JAFIRS010006136.1:0-42391 GCA_018342105.1 Gonioctena quinquepunctata | reverse complement strand
CCCGATAGGTTCGTTACAAACAAATGAAGAGTCAAGTTTTCAGGTTAAAAATCACGGGCGCGAAGCGCGAGTGATTCCTACGACGACTATTTTAGAACTGGAAATGCCAGATAATTTGAAGCTCTAATTATTCGAGATTATTTTTCCAAACAGTGGTCATTGCATCCCAATCTTTTCCTCAACGCTGCTGCACTTGCCCTCCGTTTTTCCGGAATCGATTGTAAAGCCTTACGCTTGGCATCACGAGCTCCTCGAGCGGTCTTGAATGCAGCATCCGAAAATGGGTTGATTTTGATGTCGAAATCGTTCAAATACTTTTCTTGAAGTAATTTGGCAGTCTGATTCCACATTGTTTTTATTGTACCTTCTTTATAGTCTTCTCCATCCATTTTCTTCATATTGTAAGCGTAATCTTTCATAATGTTTGCCAATTGCGCTTCACTCGTTTCAGCACTCAATGTGTATTCCCTCTCAGTACAAAAAGTAGTAAATTGGTTCCAAACTGTTTTTTTTGCCTTCTTCGTATTAATGGGAACATTTCCTTTGACTTTTTTTATCGATGGTGGACAGAACAAACTCAAATCGACTCATTTTCGTGCAAAATCTCAATTGTCACAATTGAATTCAACCTGTCAGTTTGAAGTGTGGTTAATTTGACTGGATCATGTTTTGTTTTTTATATATAGCAACTACCAGAGAAAATTTTCAAAAAATTATCAGTATAATACCATGTAGGTTGTACCACGTGACGTCGAATGGTGCAATTCTATTGGTCGATATTTGGGTCGGAAAAATAATCAGTAGTAATACCACTAGTGACTGAATTTTCGCGATAAGTCTGTCGATTTATTTCTAAACGAAACTGAGTTGCTTGAAAACACCACGAGTCCGCAGGACGAGTGGTGTTTTCTTCAAGCAACTCAGTTGAGTTTAAAATAAAAGACAACTTATAAGATAAATTCAATCACGATGGTACAAAATGAAAGGTCAAAAAATTTAAATCCGGCAGAATGAGAGGAAGAAATTTAATAATAATAAATAATTCAAATTTAATTATAAGCAAGAAATATTTATTTAAACTATAAACGATTTGTTTCAATTATAATTTGTTACCTATAACAATAAATGATTTTTTATGAACACGAACATAATATATTATCCTCGACTATAATTATTATAAATGGTGCAATTGAAAAAATTTGAATAGTATGACCGTTATTAGGTGGCTACAATGTATTGTTGGTATTATTACTTGATGTACTTGAAGTACTCCTAAAAGTATTCACTATATTCTGATGATTTTCAGCACTAAGATGTAAATACGGTTTCATCGAGTTCGAACTTCCATGTCCAGTAATTTCCATAGCTTGTTGTTCACTAACGCCGGATTGTAGTAACTGTCTAACTGCAGTGGCACGATTAGAGTGATTTGTTATTTTTAGTTTTCTAGTATCTAATCCTATCTTTTCTGCAGATAGTTTTGATATTGTATTAATACCAATAGGGCAATTCTTGTACCAATTATTATTATTATATTTATTCCACTTGCCATTCACTGTCAGAAAAAGTCTGTCATTGGTAATAATTCCCCTTTTCGATATAAGTTTCCGGTATAATCTCACAGGACACATTTCAGGATTTTTCAAATTTTGAGTAAGCCATTTAGTATCTGCACAGTTTTTATCACCACCGTGGCGGGTTTTGGAGAATATCGGGTTATATGCAATTATGTTTGTTAAACAGCCTTTGTTGTCAGTCTCTCCCTTAAAAAAATTTAACTTGGAAAACGTTGCTCCGTTACCTCTCCAAGCTAGTTCTACGCAGCTATGCGAAAAAACTTCTTTTGGAGTCCCTCTGGCGTGTCTTCGTCCCATTGTAAGCACATATTTCTATATTCATCTGTAGTCATAGCGACAGAACTCATTTTATTTTTTTCGGGTACAGCTTCCAACAATTTTCTCTTGCTATCTCGAGCCGCCCTCGCCTCCTTGAACATTTTTGAAGGGATCAATATGTCTCTGATACTCACAAAATATTTTTCTTGTACTAATTTTGCAGTAGTGTTCCATATGGTTTTGATAACACTCTCCTTGTAATCACTACCATCAATTTTTTTTTCATATTGAATGCCCAGTCTTTTAGAATGAATGCTAATCTTTCGTTGCTATTTTCTGCATCAATTTGTAGTTGCTTTCCGCACAGAACGTCATAAATTGTCTCCATATATAAGATTTTGATTTTTTGTATTACTGGGTATATTTACTTAAAATTTTGGTTTATCACTTCATTTGAAGTAGCACCGAAGCGACTCATTTTGACGTTTGCGCTACAATTATTTTGGTCAAACTGTCAAACTTTGCATTGCGATCCATATCCATGGTTACGTCGTTGAAAACACCATGCTGATAGACCAATCAGAATTGAAAGACAGCTGATGTTTTCGCGATAATACAAGCTGTCTCTGGTTTTTGATTGGTCAGATTTTGTGAAAATTCCAAGGTGCGTGGAATAGTCAGTGTAATGTTGACATGATTGGGTAAAATTGTTTCATATGACACAAAATGACAAAATTTGAATGGTTGTTAGAACTGTCAAAAAAATTTCAGTGTAATCACGCCGTGGTCTGATTTTCACCCAAAATTAAGTGAAAATCCGTTTTCTACTTCAGCTATATAAGAGAAATAGTCGAAATAATATCCATTGTTCCATTAGAAACAATTGAGCTTTTCATATAAATCAATCCCAATGTATAAAAGCGAGTGTCAGTTGATTTTTACTGTAGTTCCTGGAAGGTAAAAACAATCCTGTTTATAATTAAATTGTGAGGTCTCCTGAAACAAAATGCCTGTGTAGTAAATGGTTATTCCAAAGTCAGTAATGTTCACAACTTGTTTCTATACTATCCATTAACTTCCTCTCACCGTGATGAGAACTATACCTTGGAATCTGAGAATTCAAATCTGCACCCTAACTCAACGAAGTTCCGTGAAAAATATAAAAATAATCTGCCCGTGAAGGTGACAAATTGTCTTCGGAGCTCAGGCCTGAAATAACAAATGAATAGGGATTTCTTGGCGCCGGATCTTATTTATAAATTCAAATCCACGGAATTTCAATCGGAAAGGAAAGAACATTTCTTGCAGACAGCATAACAATAACAACTCTCTATTAATAGTCAAAGACATTGTTCGATATTTTTTGCATCAAATGAGTATGCATTCATGATTGAGCCATTAAACTTAATTTCGATCAGGCCGGATACAATGAATATACGTTTTTTCACAACTTTTGAAAGCATTTTCTCATGTCACCTTATTTTTTGTTATTTTCCTCTTATTCCCAGTAACTGACTCCTATCATCCCTCTCAGATCTTTTTTACTTCCTCTAGCCATCACATTCTGAGTCGTCGTCGTATTTTCTCCCACCTCTCATTACAATTCTTCAGACATTCTTGCTATAGGTCCACAATTTAGTATTTAAAGGAAGGAAAAGCCAAGTGAAGGGGGATAAAATAAGAAATGAAGTGCATAAAGTACACAAAGTCGTCTTCACAAAGGATTCAATATGAATTGAAAGACAATTGGTAGACCACAGGCGAAAAACAACTACTTTCCTAGCAAATACCACGCAGAAGTTGAATGATATTCACCTGGCAATCCATGCAAACTTCCATATAAATGGATATTGTTCGCAAATGTTTCTTTCTGATAAGCTCGATTATGTTTAATTTATGACGTGTCCGCCTAACAATCCGCATACCGGTTTCAGGCTTTTTGGCCCTCATCAGCCAGAGATCCGGAGAGCTCTGGCCGAAGCGAAACACAACATGCCCCCCTGAAGGTTGAGTGTCCATGGATAGTAAATCCCCTTCACATTTTGCGTGAACAGTGAATCCCCTTCACAATTTGAGTGAACAAGATTTACCTTCCACTTGCCTTCCTCCCCCGCTCCTCCTTGGAGCGGTCCTCAACTCGCAAATGGGCACGTTTGAGAGATTGAAATCGTACCTCCTGTGGTATGAAGTCAGCCTCTGAGTTCTTTAAACCCCTTATTATCATGATTTTTGTATGTATTCCTGACTTGTGCTGTGTGTGCATGGTGGTGATGTACCTGACGGGTACAACATAAATATAAAATCACCATCAACCTCACAACATCTTTAGGTACGTCGGAAAAGATAACTTTGAACCGCCGGCACCTAGTGACAGAAAGAAACACTCCATACATTTCTCCTACCTCGATAGGATTCTAAATGAAAGAGTCCTGCTCAGTAGGAGTGGCTAAGTTGCCCGACTGGCCAGAGCTCTCCAGATCTCTGGCTGGTGACTACTCCGTACTGATGAAGGTCAAAAAGCCTGAAACCGGTATGCGGATTGTTAGGCGGACACGACATAAATTAAACGTAATCGAGCTTATCAGAAAGAAACATTTGCGAACAATATCCATTTACATGGAAGTTTGCATGGATTGTCAGGTGAATATCATTCAACGTTCTGCGTGGTATTTGCTAGGAAAGTAGTTGTTTTTCGCCCGTGGTCTACCAATTGTGTTTCAATTTATATTGAATCCCTTGTGAAGACGACTTTGTGTACTTTATGCTCTTCATTTTTTAATTTAGTATTTTGCATGCTTATTATTTTTGGAATACTTTTTATTTCCTTTATTCTACTTCTGAAAGCAATTCAATTCGAAATATGAACGTTACAGGATTCTAAGATAATTTGCAATGTAATTTGAAAAAATTTTGAATGAGATCCAAAATGTACAACACAATGTGACAACCAATCATCAACGCAATTTCTGGTTATTGCCCAATACGAGGACTCGTTAAAAAAATGCCGCATGAACAGCATCAAGAGAGGATAATAAAAATCGCAATAATAGGCAATATTTAACCCCTTAAAAATACATTCCCTTTGTAGTACCACACTTTCAAACACAATGGAAACCACTGCTCACTGCAACATACACTCGCTCCATGTGTTCATTTGCATTCAGTGTCGCGGAATTCGATTTTTCGGTGGTAGTGACATTCTGTGGAAGAGTTATTATCAAAATATGCTTGAGGTATACCGGGTGACATAGTCCCTTGCCTATATCTCCTCCACTTATCAACTGATTTGAATGAAATTTTGTACATAGATATGAGACACAATTTTGGAATGACAGACATATGAAAACAAAATGGCCGACTTCCGGTTTTGCCAGAATAGCCACCACCTTCGATTTTCCAAATGGAACACCCTTCATACGACAGTGTTGCAAATTTTTCATTTTACAATTGAAAAAAAAAACCCTTATTTTTTTTAGTCCTGTAGGCCTTGATCAGGTTAAAATCTATATTAATTCACATCAGTAAGTCATAGTTATAGTAATTTCATCGATAAGATCAATAACAAATCCTACAGCAGGAATTGAAATTTGCTGAACGCATTTTTAACGAAGAAATCGTTTTTTTCAAATGTTACCTACCGAGGGCCATCTTGCCATTCGCTAGAGAATTGAATTACCAATTCAACTATATACATTATGTACCACTCTCTTTTTGTTATGAACTAAAGACGATCAATTATTGAATTTGTACAATATTTTATACGATGCCTACAAATACCAATGAGTTATCCGTTTAGATTTGATGAAATGAAAGGTAGCCGTGGAATCATGGAAAACAGTAGGTGATTAATGTCTGTAAAAAGTGAATTACCAATTTTACTTGTCATCTCGTTTCGTTTGTAAAAAGTTTTTTTGAAATGGAAAATAATAATCGTTATTCTCGAAACGAACAAATCGATATGATATCGATATACAGAGAATGTCAGAAGAACGCTGTCAATGCTAGTATGCTATACGCTGTTTGTTATCCGTTAAGACGGCACCCATCGCGGACCTATTTCAGGAAATTGGAAATGATGCTAAGGAAAGAACCAGCTGATCAAAACCACATCCACTTCATCGTCAGTGAAGAAGCGGAAACTAATGTTTTAGCATATGTTCATTTTTCTCCATCTGCCTCAGTGCGAGAATTGGAAATTGAATGTGGAATCAGCAGGGAAAGTGCCAGAAAAGTATTGAAAAAACATAAATATCGCTGTTATAAATACAGCTTGCATCAGCATCTATATGAAAATGACCCAGAACGGAGAATAACTTATTGTAATTGGCTTTGCGTCATCATGATTTGAATAATGATTTGGTCACGGAGATACTGTTTACAGATGAGTCTAGGTTTACGAATAATGGTATGTTCAATAGGAATAATACATGGTATTTGGGCTCGAAAAAATCAAGAGAGATTTGGATTCAACGTCTGGGTAGGAATCATAGGGACAAGAATCATTGGACCAGTTCTTTTCGAAGGGCCAAAGATATCCACAATTCTTAGAGAACGATATTCGAAATAATATCAACGATTTACCTGAGAACATCAGGGAAAATATGTTTTTTCAGCAGAAGGGTGCAGGTCCACATCATGCTAATATTGTTCGGAAATACCTTAGTGATATTTATTTACAAACTGGTAAACAGTCTTGTCAACTCACCCAAACTACTATCTCAACTAGACTTTCATGTATCAAGAATCAACGGTAGAAATGAACAATGTTTTTATTTACCAACACCAAGAACAAATATATTATTAAAATCTCCTTTATTTGCAATGTGTAATAAATTCAATCAAGTCTGCCACAAAGTTGACATTTATTCAACACCATTACACGTTCTCAAAAAAGAGATCAGAAACATTATGTTTGCGCAGCAACAATAACTATATATCATACTAAAAATCAAATAATTATTCAAATCTCGATCGCTTTGTTGTTTTTGTTTTTTGTTTTTTCTGTTTTCCTCTCTCATTTCTTGTCTTTTCTCGGGGAATGTTCCATGAATGTATTACTATGTATTACTACTATTATTATTATTGTAACATGTAACATACTTCACACTTTCATACTAAAATTGTATACTGTGTCCTGTAATTGGGCCTAGCGCCTGTTTGGACAATAAATGTTTTTTTTTTTCTTTTGATACCTATGGACAGAGATGAATTGGAACAAATGGTCCAATCAGATGGCCAGCCAGATCGCCCAATTTAACCCCCATTGATTTTTATTTCTGGGGTCACATAAAAACCAAAGTATACTCGAGGAGACCAACTTTTTTGGAGGACTTGAGAGATAGAGTTGAGCGCGCATTTCATGAAATTCCTGCTCACGAACTGATAAATGTGATGAGGTGTATAATAAATAGAACTAGTCTATGTGTAAGAGGAAAACGAGCAACACTTCGAACATATCATTGGTCATTAATTAATAAAATGACTTTTCGATGGTTGTGAAACTCTTCTATTGAAAACAGGATACTGGTATTGTGAGTAATAATTTGTACGTTTCACTGTTTCAGTCGTTAGATTTATTCGAATTATCTTTTCTGTAATGGGTTTATGATCATTATATATTGTCAAGTCGATTATTTTTGGTAATTCATTGTTACCATTCTGAAGTAAAGTTTGAAAGAATGAATAGATGTCATGTTACCTACCAATTTTTTCAGATTGATTTAATTTTTTTAGAGGGCTCTCTACGTTTTGAACAAATAGAAAGTGGTACATAATGTATATTGTTGAATTGGTAATTAAATTCTCTATCGAATGGCAAGATGGCCCTCGTTAAAAATGCGTTCAGAAAATTTCAATTTTTGCTGTAGGATTTGTTATCGATCTTATCGATGAAATTACTATGAGTTACTGATGTAAATTAGTATAGATTTTAACCGGATCAAGGCCTCCTGGGCTAAAAAAAAATTGAGAAATATTTGTTTTTTTGTAAAATAAACATTTGGCAACACTGTCGTATGTAATTTGAGCCGTAGAATCCGAAAAACATCAAACATACAGGGTGTTCCGTTTGAAAAATTGAAGTTGGTGGCTATTCTGGCAGAACCGAAAGTCGGCCATTTCGTTCCCGTATGTCTGTCAATCCAAAATTATGCCTCATATCTATGTACAAAATTCCATTCAAATCGGTTGATAAGTGAAGGAGATATAGGCATGGCTCTAGTCCCATTGTCACCCAGTATATTTCGTATTCTATTCGAGTTGAATGAATAGAAAGCATACATGTTTTCTGAAAATTGTTGATTTTCTAGTTTTTCCTGGTTTATTCAGATAATAACAATGTGTCCTCATCAAAACTTTTCCATGTAACCACTAAGGATTATCTCTCATTCTCTAGAATGGCCTGAAGTTTTATGTCGTTTAAATTTTCAGATTAAAATTTTTGACAAGTAGATTTTAAATTTTTTTTTCACGGCTCAATTTTTGCACAGTTTTCTACCACTTCACCTCTCTGTGCGAACATATCTATTGTTGATTGTTGTCCAAATATGATTTATTTAAAATTACATTTTCCAAATTCTACCACGTGGCAGACAAGTGTAAGAAACTTTTTTAGTTATATCAATGAAAAGGAACCATCCATGAAATTTACCAAAAAAATAGAAAAAAATGCTAATTTATTTTCTAGATATATCATTTTAAAAGTATTCGTATCATTGTTTTCGAGAAAAAGAAATACATTTCCTCTATTTCAATTTGAATAAAAAATTTGTATGTATTTCATGTATGCTCAAACATATCATAGCCTCATTATGTAGAAACACAGATGTTAGGAAAACAAAATATACTGAAATTATTTCTCCACAAAGTCGCCAAAAATTAACTATTAGTGTCTCTTTCCTATTATCTAGACTGAACATTTGGATTTATTTTCTCAGAGACACTGTTCTGACTGAGTTATAGTCTGGATAAATCCAATGCTCATCGTAGTATAGATATCTCGAAAATCTGTTTGAACATGTTCCATAATATTTTAATGGGTAAAATGAAATGGATGCAAAACTACAGGACCATATTCAAGTTCAGGTCTTATCATTGTCCCAACAAACAATATAAGTAAAATTTACGTCATTTCGAACTTCGAATAGGCCAGCGCCCAAATAGCGAAGGTAATTATTACTTTGTAATTACCTTAAATTTATCGATATGGTGAAAATTAAGTCATTTCTACTTATTTTAGGTTATAAACACTATAATAAAATATACAATCGAAGCCTAGAAAAAGATGATAAAAGTTTACTGTATATTGTGTGTCTTAACCTACATACTTATTCGTAAAAGCTTTAAAGATGAACATGGCGTAGAAAAAAAAATGACAAGAAACGTACAGCAGAGAATTATGTATGTGAGTGATGGTTTCGCATTCACATCTATTTTGGATTTTATTTGCCATACAAACATTTCTGTGAGATAATGTTGAACTTTACTAATATATAAAAGTGGGCCCCTTCAAAATAACAAATTTGTATAGAAAAAGTTCATAAAATTAAGTGTACTTCCTCAACTTTTTTCATCAAACACTGCAAAAACTAATTTTATATCAGATACATCAATTTTTTTGACTATCTATCATTAAAATGTGGTCGATTCGAGAAAATTATGGATTATTTTTGCAATGGCGGAAACGGTTCAAGCCAAAAAATATGGCGTCTATCCCATATTGGACATTTCAGAATACTTTGTTCAAAGTCGGAAGTGTGACATGATATTAGTTTTATTATCACTGGACTAAAATAAAAACAGTACAATTTGAAATTGAATGAATTGATTGATGTCAAAAGATATATTTTTGAATAGTTAAAATAAACTTACTTTGAATAGTTTTCAACTGAATATTGATTACATAACAGGAAGTAACCTTTATTCCTGACTTTGAAGTCCATTTTCCTCATCTTGGGATCCCTTTCACATTGTGGTTACGTGATGAAATACAAATATGTTATGGGATGTTTTTTCATGCAATATGTCTATACGTTCTGTTCTCTGGTTGGATTGGACTCGTGGATAATGCTACCCACCGAAAGGAGAATGAGTCAAGTGTAGCGGATCACAAGATCGAATCTGGTCACAAAATTAATATTCATAATTTGAAATTGATCGAACGACAGTAGAAAAATAGATTGCCTGGAGAGTATAGTTATCCACAAAAACCATAATTAAAATTTGCGATAAAGGGCCGATGTCTTCCACCTTGTTTACTTCATTCCCCAAGATCCCATTAGCTATTTGAGGAATAGTCATAAGTAAAATAACCCAATAAACCCAATTAAAAACAATTAACTTAGTGTAGTTCACCTAATGATTATGATAACTTATCGAAATGCATATATAGGTGTGGAGTGAATAAGTGTGGTGAAGGGGTTACTTGTGCAATTTTCGTTTTTCTAATTATTAATGTTAACTCATTGGACTCTAGTTTGAAGGTTGTAGACGATGTGTGTAACTTGATTACTCTCGTTTCGGACATCCATCTTCTTAATGGATTTGAAAGGTTTTTCACGACGTTTCGAATGCTCATATCTGCAATCATCTTCAGGTGAATAAAAGTATTCACCTGAAGACGATTGCAGATACAAGCATTCGAAACGTCGTGAAAACCTTCAAATCCACCAAGACGATGGACGTCCGAAACGAGAGTTATCTTCGAACTCTATTTGACAAGTGAATTCCACTTATACACCTTTGTTGAACGAAGAGTTCTGAAGAGTCACTTATTTTATGACAATATTAATATCCAAGAAAGAGAATCCGAACTTTCACATCATTCCTTCTCGAAATTATTCACTTTTCAACCCGTATCCTTCAGTTCGAAAGGAGATTGAACACACATATAATGTTATCACCATCGAAAGACCTCAACCCATCGAAAAGCCCTGATTCTCGAAGCTCCGCGTTCTCCCATCAACCCCTATTACGACTTGATTTACATCGACCGAAAACACCCGAAGGTCCTATCTGTTCATGGCATTTTCTCGCGCCCCGAATTGGCACCTCTCTTGGCATCTCTACGGGCTAGTCTTTCTAAGGCTGCCATACAAGAATGATCAGTGTTCACGGTTGCCTTTAGGACTTTATTCACTAGCAACGCCGATGGAGACGTGGTCTTTTCTGTGATTCTCGTAGAACGTCGTTACACCCCCTGTGTGATGCACAGCCGTCGTCATGGCAACAGACGCATCATTTCATCACACGCGTATCGCTGCTGACTGTAAGAAGAGGAAAACATCAAAGTACCATCCGTGTGGTGTTGTATAAGAAAAGAGATTAGGGTGATTAATTATTGGTCTTGACAGGAAGAGGCGCTCAAGAATGTCAATTGGGGTTGCAGAATATGTTTTCCGGGTGGTTATTAAGTTGTTAAAGAAATTTCGCAATAATGGCCGTCATAAGCTCGTTTAATGAATGTCTCGGGTGGCAGCGATGTTTTTTTATTGGAGCAATTTTATAAAATATATCTCTTTATCCATTTTTATATTTAAACGGATTGCCCGAACGCAATAATATTCTGGAATGGATACTTTTTCTTAGAGGAATTGACGATCGTATCTAATTAATTTGAGGGTACTATTGCAAATGATTTTTCCAAAATCAGGAGTTAAATACACGGAATCATTCCTCTGAATCTTCTGACAATTGAAGACGTGAGTGGATGAAGGTGTGTTACAACCAGTGGCGTATCGAGGAATTCTGCTTGGGGGGTAATGATATAAACAAGTTATAGTCCATCCAATATCAATTGCAGAAGCTGTTTCTATAGGGAGCAAATAAAAACTCACTTCGCTAACACGAGCGTATATGCGAAGAAACGGAACGAAAAATAATCTGTACCACTTGTATACAGTTTCCGTCGGCACAGAGAGCCCGCTGGTCAACGTGGACTTGAGTGACGGCTGTCTGTTTTACAACCGATTCGTCTGGACCAATCAAGTCGGACATCAATGCTAGCAGGTGTGTCTAGGCGATGGGAGGTCATGAATCACGCATTATATTTGTGTTTTAATAGCTCTGAAAGATTAAAAACTAGTAGCGTCTGTGGTTTTGGTGTGTGCCGATCGAAATACGTTTTAAGATATTCTAATTTTGAAAGAAATAAATTATTTTTCTTTCTTAATGTATTTGTATAAATAAAAGCTTGTCTTTTTTTTTCATGTTTCATTATTTATGAAGTATTTTTAAAATCTTAAAATATCTGAATACAATTAGTTATCTCCGCCACTGCTGCTCACAGGGTTTCGCCGCAAGACTTTTATATGCTTCTGCAATTGATATTGGGAAAACTATATATGCCTCTATTTATAGGTACAAAAAACATAAGTATTTTTTTCATTCAAATTCAAACAAAAATACAAAATATAATCAAATAAAAAAATATATACATAGGTATACTCATAAGTAGGTACAAAAATAAAGATTTATTTCGTTAAAATAAAAATCACAAAATCAAATCCAGAATCATGTGTTTTTTATTTGCAAACCTTTTAATAACATTTAAAACATTTATTTGCACATCTCTATGAACATGAAGTAGACCTTATCCAACCAACCGCTCCTGTTGCATCGTTGTTCGCAGCCAAGTTTTTAATCGCTTCAACGAAAAAAAAACTTCGTTCAGCGGATGCCACACTAGCAATGTATTCAAAATATGAAGACACTTTTTTATCAAGGGAAATATGTTAGCGTCACAAGATTTAAAAAGAAAAAGAATTTAAACCCGAATAGTTGTTCACAGAATGACTCCATAACTTTTTCGCTTCCTGGGCACATTTTACATGTGTACTTAGTAATATCACCCTATAAAATTGTTCAAAAATTGATTATTTTGTTAATTATAGATTTCTAATATGTGAAATTGATTAAATATTGTCAACATTTTTTTAATGATATTCCACAGTATTATCAGTAAAGGCATTTCACAACGTAAAAAAAATACGCAGTTTGTTTATAAAATATTTATAATCAAATGGATACGTTGAATATTTCTCAAAAATTGTTTTTTTAATTAAAAAAATTGAAAGAAAATTAAATTTTTTTTTTTATTTTTTTTATTATTTAAATAATATATTAAGATTTTTTTTTTAAATTAATAATTGATTATTCTCTACCTAATAAGATTTTTTTCAATAATATTATTGTTTATTTACTTAACAATTAGTTCTAAACAAAATAAATTTTTGAAGTTGATTTTATTGTAATATTTTCAATTATGTTATATTTTGATGGAATTTTATTTTACAAGCTTTTATTTAGTTTCACCTGTCCCGATGTTTGTCATCAAATCTTGCAACTTAAATTTGACCCACTTCTAGTTGTTCGATTAACGTGAAATTTGGCAGGTGTTCATAGTTCCCGTGACAATGCATTATGCATTTGTTAGAGAAAAAAACAAAATGGCGGCTCCAAGAAGGCGGACGAGATTTGTGTTTATGGTCCGATTCGATTCAAAACTAGTAGGTGGGGGTTGTCAGGATCGAAGATTATGAATTTTCTGACAAAATTCATGAAATCGAAATGGTGGCTTCAAGATGTCCGACGAATTCTGTGATTATGGTCCGATTCTATCACGGAATAACCTACGTCACACATCCAAAGCAATTATTTTGTACTTTTTAGGGTATTTGAATAAAAGCTTGTTTTTTTAAAAAGGTTTTTTTTATCAATTATTTTATTTTTCAATTTAAATTTGGGGAAATTTCAATGAAAAATCAGATTAGATATTTAATATGCAAAAAATTATTTTTGAAATATATTCAACTTATCCATTTGTTTATAAATATTTTATAAACATATAGCGTATTTTTTTAAACGTTGGAAAATGCCTCCGTCAGACATAAAACTGATAATAATGTAAGATATCGATAAAAAAATTTACAATATTTACTCGATTTCTCATATCTTGTTAACTTTAGAAATGTATAATCAACATAATAATCAACTTTTAGACAATTTTATAGCGTGATATTATCGAGTATACATTTAAAATATGCTCCAGAAAGCAAACAAATTATGGAGTCGTTCTGTGAAGAATTCGGTTTTTAATAAAATCGGCGGTTCCAAAAAAACTTCTTAATTAACAATAACCTCACATTATCAAAATCCAATGAAATTTTTTTCCTGACGAAATCACATCCTTTCAAGTGTTCAAATGATTTCATTTTTATTATTTTTAATGCATATTTAATAGCATAAAAAAATATTTTATGAGCATTGCTCTCTGGAGAGGTGCTGTTCTCCTGCATTAACGTCCACGCGGAGCCCCATTTTCAACGTTGAATTAAAATTATAAATAATTGAGATAGAATTCCGGAAGTAGGAACTTTTTCATGGAAAATTTCCTCCTCTTCAAGAAACTGTTTTTTATTTTCTCTATAATCAATAGTTTTTGAGCTATTACCAAAAAACTGAGGCTGCTTGAATTTTTTTTGTTTTTGTTTAAAAAAAATAGCAAATCCTCGTAGGCGGAAAAAATCGGGAAATACATTTTTCTCAGAATGACATCTCGAATCGAATGAGCCATTGCTCATATTTTTAGTAGACTTGGAACGATTTTTCGCAGGAAACTCACTTTTGGACTAGAGTAGAGTAGAGATGTAGTAGCCATTCCATCAATTTAAACATTTTGCAGTTTCTTGGGGGGGGGTGATTACGCCCCCCTAAATAAGCGCTTGTTTACAACATTTTTTAATAAAGTAATGTAAGTTTTTTTATGTAATATTTTTCCATTAGGGCTAGCTGATCAACGGTATATTCAGGTGGTTGTCAAAGATCATACAATTCAACTCACTAACGATTCATTAATGTGAAAGATGGGTACATACGAGAAAACCTCCATTTGTGCAGAAAGAAACAGATTTTTCAAGGATATTAACATTACACCTTCATCCACTCATGTCTTCAATTGTCAATTGAATTCAGAGGAATTATTCTGTATATTAGTTACTGATTTTTTTAAAATCATTGAATAGTCTCCTCAAATGAATTAGATACGACCGTCAAATTAATTTTGAAAATTGTGAGAATAAACATTTTTTATTCGTCTAATTTTTTGTAAAATCACTCTTGATTTGGTTCCATAGATAAAACGATAAAAAACCTGTAACAAGATGTTTTGCATCTAGGGCTAATAATATGAGCACTATACGTGAATCGTGGAAGTGCATGATAATATCCAAGTTCCTGAAATACATTTTCCATGATTTCCCTGAAGACCACCTCCCAACCCCACCTCATTGTATAGGCCAGTCATTATAGATATTATATTTTTGACATTTCATAATAATTCCATGTCTGAGAACACCAGTGAACTAGAAAGAATCACAATATTCAACAATTCTCTTTTTATTAAGAACAGCAGGGCACTCATAATACTTTTCTGCAGTACAATATTCCAAAATATTCAATAAGTCGTTATCTCTCAATATTCAGTTGACGTATGGAAAACCTATATCTCCCTGTTCCTGAATCCTGAAAAATCCTGGAAAGGAAAGGACAAGATTAAAGATTTATTTTCACGATTTCTAATAGTATTTTTGAATGTGACTCCAAAATATTTCTGTCAAAAAGGTGGTATGAGATTTGGTGAATTGTCCATTATAAATTTAATTCATTTTTATTCTCCCGTTTTTTCTGAGGATACCCATATGTGTTCCATACCGAAATAATTAGTTGATATGTAGCTCTAGATAGTAGAGGGATTCTTCGAGTTTCAAATTCTTAACTTTTTCGTTTTATTTCACCTGTGGTAGTCATTGGATTTCAGAATATGTTTCGATAATCTGGATCCTGTGATTATCTTTCCTAATATAATACCCATGTGTTTTCCACACTAAAATAATTAGTTTGTATGTAGCTTTCACCAGATAGTAGAGGAATTCTTCGAGTTCCGAATTCTTAAAATTATCATTTCATTTCACCATGTTGTAGCCACTGGATTTTCGAATACATTCCGATAATCTAGATCCAGTGATTTATCGATTCCTTATACAGTGCTTCTCAAAAGTCCTCTCCCCCCCTCTTATTTTTGGAACGATTATACATAAACAAGTGAAATTTGGAAAGTGAATATTAAAGGTTGTAAACTTCCCTACTAGTGATTATAGATGACAAAATCGTCAAAGATGACGTCACAAGGCCATTGTGACCAATAATTTTAAATGGAACCCTACGGCAAGCGACACCTCTTTTAAAAGGTATCGAAAAAACCTATTCAATTATACTAATTTTGTTTGTGTTTATGGCAGTCTTGGCAACTCGCTTTTAAAAAACGCAAAGCTGTGATGAATTAAATCAGTTAATGATAAAATTCAAAATTCAAGCTCCGCCTCTGGATAGTTGTCAAATAAGCTGACGTTTTTGTTAGTCTCCCTGATTCGACGTTTTTGTAATTGTCCAAGTTTTTGTACATTTAATAATTTGTGTATTGTTGATCGAACGTTTAACTGTTTTAGCAGCTTTTGGTACTTTTAATATTTTTGTACATTTTAATAATTTGTTTAACTGTTGTGAGCCGAATGTTTAAGTGCTTCAAGAAGCGAAATGGTACGTGCTTTAGGTGATAAAGTAGCAGCGATCCTAATTCTTGGTGACACTGAACAAAATATTCATGCAGCAGAACGCATTTTTAATGAGAGGCTTCCAGATCGCCCCGTTTCGAGGACTTATTAAAGGGAGCTTCTTCGTAAGTTTGAAACAACGGGTAGTATTAATGATGCGAAACGATCTGGCAGACCACAAATTTCTGACGTGAAAAAAATTGATATACTGGCAAAAGTAATAGTTAATCCTACTTCTTCAACAACTCACGTTGCATCTACCTGTGAAGTCAGTCGAAGTACAGACCACAGGGTGATGAAAAAAAAAATTTCATCCTTACAAATTAAAAATGGTTCATCAACTCTCAGACGACGACCCAGACCGAAGACTAGAATTTTTTGAAAATATGGAAACTAAAATCAACCAACAGCCAGACTATGTCAAAACAATTTGTTTTAGTGACGAAAGTACTTTCTATCTAAATGGAAATGTGAATACACAGAATGTGAGGTATTGGAGTGACGCAAATCCTCACCTGTTTCGTGAAACACATACCCAATTTGCCCAGAAGGTGAATCTTTGGGCAGGTATCCTGGGAAACCACATCGTTGGGCCTCTTTTTTTGAGTACTAATTTAACCGGTGAGGTTTATCTGGAGCTGTTGCAAAACGCAATAGAACCGTTAATCCTTGAAATTTTGGAGGAAAATCCAGATGAATTCGGCAATTTGGAAATAACATTATAACAGGATGGTGCTCCTCCATACTATTACGGTGCAGTAAGACGGTATTTGGATGAGGAGTATCGTGGTAGATGGATTGGACGACGAGGTTCAACGGAATGGCCAGCTCGATCACCGGACCTCACACCTTTGGATTGTTTTCGATGGGGTACCTTAAATCGAAGGGTCACGCCACTGAACCTGACAATATTGACGTTTTAAAACAACGTATTGTTGCAGAATGTGAGGCTGTTTCCGCAGACACATTCGCAATAGTACGAGAAGAGTTTAAAAATAGGATATTTCACTGTTAGGAAGTAAATGGAGGTCACTTCGAGCCATTTCTTTAAGTAGATACTGATTCTTAAATATGTAATTAATATCATACTGAATGGAATTTGAATTTTAATGTTTATTAATGAGCCATTAAAACTGCCATAAACACAAACAAAATCAGTATTATTGAATAGGTTTTTTTGATACCTTTTGAAAGAGGTGTCGCTTGCCGTAGGGTTTTATTCAAAATTATTGGCCACAATGGCCTTGTGACGTCATCTTTGACGATTTCGTCATCTATCATCACTAGTAGGAAAGTTTACAACCTTTAATATTCAGTTTCCAAATTTCACTTGTTTACGTATAATCGTTCCAAAAATAAGAGGGGGGAGGGACTTTTGAGAAGCACTGTATATACTACATAACATTTCAGGAACATTGTGAATTGATTGTCTATAATGACTGGCCTAGTAATCCTTTTCGGAGGTAATGAATTTGCGTGCTGGCGTCCGAAATCACGTAAGAAATGAAAGGGCACTTAACTAATTTGTTGGAACACTCGTTCGCGGTCTGTAAATACTTTCGGGAGCACGTAAATTGACCCCATAAATCCGCTGGAGACTTTAATATAGTTTGCGGCTTGCCTGGAGGCCGGCAATATTTCTGAAAGTTGGGTCAAGATTCACGTTGAGGAATTATGTTCAACTTTATCCCCGCTTTTCGGTAAGATTTCGGTAGTTATATGAATTCCTGTACTCACATTCAATATCAAACAAGATATTATCTACTACATATACTTCGTCCTGGGCGATGTTTGATTTTGATATGGTAGAGTGCGACCAGAAATCTAAGACGGTCCAACCAACTTGAGTTATCAGCAGGCGGTGGATTCTACGCAGAGTTGTACCTGCCCTAGCCATTAAATTTTATTTTATAATATAATGATATTGGGTTAAATTGATTATTAAGAAAAATCGCTTGAATATAATTTAGAATAGTTTATTTATATATAATATGTGATAATAATAATTATATATATATATATTTATATTATATTATATAATAATATATGATATACCTATTTAATGTAGAATGTCAAACTTTATACTTTATAAAAAGTTCAGTTTCTCGATAAAAGGTATTTATGAACAAAATTACTCACGGAGATCAGTTTCACTTTCACTGTCGTCATCCAAATTGATAATAAACTTTTCTTTGGGAATTTTTTCTATATCCATATATTACTTTTTCACCTTTTTAATATGGGAAACACACTTGGCCCAGCTGATATCATGAATGTTTGCAGTTTCTGTTTGAATAAGAGCTACCACAGTTGAACTTAAGGTTGGAGAAGTATTATTTCTTCGAACTGCTGACATAAGCTGATGCCATATATGTTCAATTGGGTTAAACATACAGTGATAAGGAGGAAGTCTGAGCACCGTATGTCCCAATCACTCAGCCAAGAATCACAAAAATATTTCTTTTTTATCGAATAACTGCGTAAAACTTCTAGTAACTGTTATTTTGTGTACTTTTCCTCATAGTACATATCATTATTCAACATATATTTTTTTTCCGTATGTCCCAATCACTCCTTTTACATTTGCACGCCTCCAGCGTATACTGTTAATGAACTTTAAAAAAAGGCTTTAAGTTATCATGATCAACATCAAAAATCCGAAAATCTGAAGTCTAAAGACATATTTTTGATTATTGATTCCTGCGGAATTACTACCTTTTAACGTCATAAATGATATTTACCAATTTCGTTCATTTTATGTACTCACCATCCTTTGATGAACTTTTCATATTCTCTTTTTATATATATTTATCTGGATTTTCGCGGTATTAACGGATTTTTCCCTACTATTCAAAGAATCGATATTAGAATAATTCATTTTGAGCTCTGTGACAACAAATATTGATCTTTGGTAACAAATTGCAAATGAATGTTTTCTCATTTCCATGACAACGAAAGGTATACTGATGTCACATCACGAATTCAACCTTCTTGCATTATTAGTTCTTATTTCTATTTTTTGTAGTAATAATACCAGTATATATGATTTCAAAGTGCACCAATAAAAAAAAATAACGTAAAGTATTCGTGGATAACTGGTCTTAAAAACACTTGCTCTATTTCGAGCACTCCGGCTGCGCCGTCGTGCTCGAAATATCGCGCGTGTTTTAAAGCCCTTTTTATCCACTTATACTTTAATATACTAGTATAGTGGCTTTGGTGTCATTTGAACATGGTGCTTTATCTAGTCTTCCATGACGATAATACTGTTGGGTGGAATATTTGGTATGAAATAATTAGGCTGTAGTATCATTATGATAATCGAATAAAAGAGTCCTCAATATTATCTGCCGATAAAGACAACGCATTTGGTATAAAACCATCTTCGGTTCCTGCGTGAATTATCGTAATGCGTTTTCCTTTATTAGACGGCAGATTAGTTTGGCACAGGTCAGATGAGTTTACCCAACGTGTGTATCTAACCAAGTTTCATCCAAATATATTACTGTTCTACCATATTCTATAAATTCGTTTATTGCCAATAAATATTAAAATCTCTATTTCTTAAGGCGCACAGATTCCATTAAGATTTTTCCGCTACTAGTGAGTTTTTTAAATTTAAATCAGTTTTGTAAAAAAGACTTCCTCAAAGTCTCCTTGCAACACTGGATACCAGTTTCATTCTTTTTAAGCCGTTGCATTAAAATATCTAATGTAGGCACAATTTGCTCTTTATACAAGGCATATATTGTTCTTCGAATTAAATCTACATCACAGCCATCTAGTTTCCTTGAACCGCCAGAGTCTTTTCGTTCCTTCCTTTCTAAAATAAGGTTACTTACTATTTTAGACACTGTGAATACGGTGTTTTGTTAAAAGCACTTCCTTGACGGATCTGACATTCCACGTTCCAAGGATATAAACATTCAATATAATTTGAATAATGTGGTTTTGTGGAGAAAACGGCTGTTATTGACAAATTGATTTTTCCATAGGAAATATAATTTGGTGAACGCAATAACTTATCGGGGTGAACTAATCAGTTTGCCCTTTCTACACTTGTATAGATTTTCCTGATTATATTTTCATTTTCAGACTGTGGAAGGTTACCCAAAAATCATGTCAATATAATTTGTTTCCCATGAGGGTGTAACATTTGTCGACTAGTGGTACTATGACCACCAGTTGAAGTAATGGCTTCAGGATGAGCCCATGGACGCCACATTCACGACACAAAAATCGAATAGACACTTTAAAATAGACACAACTGACACAACGGAATATTAGGTAGGTAATGACTAAATGTTGTTTAACTTGCCCCCTTTTATTTCTGAAATTGGAAAGCGGTCAGTTCTCAAAACAGTCTTGTTTTCCAAATCCGGTAGGTAATTTATTTTTTAACCGTAAATAGACCATTACCGCTATAATCTCGTCAATAGCCCATTAGTACTGAAAGCCTGATGGCCAGGTAAGTAAATTTCATTATTTACACACATTTAAACATATCCTTACCGAAGGTTCTAAATCAACCTCAAGAGATTTTTAATTATCAAATAAATTTAAATACAAAACGTTCAACAAAAGCCGAAAATAATGGAAAGCTCACTATTATTAAAATTCCAAACTATTTCTTGAGAAATTTTACTCCGGACCTGGGAATCTTCTAAAGGATACACACTTCTATTGCTTATCTATATTTCGAACAATAGGTAATAATGAGGGTCGTCGGCTAATATTGATTTACGACCTTCTTAGATTTCTGGTCGCACTTCCCTGTTGCTCGGCAAACTGCGGTTTGATCATTTCCATTACGGCATCTATCACGTCATAGGGTGTCTTTCTCGTATCCACCAGAAACGAAAATCGAGGTTATTGAGAAATCGGATGGTACCAATATAACAAAAAAAAAGACATCGCTAAAGAGTTCAATGGATATTTCAGCAACCTTGGAAAAACGTATGCGGAAAAAATTCCAAATGTTGGTAATGAAAGTGAAGTGATCTTACATAAAAAATTCAAAACCAAAAAAATCACCTGGGTTTGACAATATCTGTACAGAAACATCAATAGAAATAGCCCCGGAAATGGCAAAGTCGATAACTTTCCTAGTGAACAGATGTTTTGATGCAGGGTGCTTCCCAAGAATATTGAAAAGTGCTATCATAAAAGCGGAAGTAAGTGAAATATAGATAATTACAGACCTATAACCCTTATATCGAATATATCTAAGATAATTGAGAAGTTAATGAAAATTAGACTTTGTAATTTTCTTAAAAAATTTAGTATTTTATTAGATCGTCAATATGGCTTCAGAGAGGGTAGATCTACAGAGAACGCTATATACAGAATGACCTCTATCATTTATAAATCCGTGGATGGAATTATTCCTATAGTCAGTATATTTCTAGACCTCTCTAAAGCCTTTGACACCGTGAGCCCTGAGAATCTTTTTGAAGAACTCCAAAAATACGGAATCAGGGGAAACACTTACGAATTTCTGAAAAGCTACTCATCTGATAGGAACCAGTGAGTGGAATTCGAAGGAACTTATAGTACAGCAAGAACAGCTACTTTTAGAGTACCCCAAGGAACTGCCCTTAGCCCACTATTATTTATTATATATAACAGTGTGATTTCTCCCAATATTTCTTGCTTAATCCTCAGTTTCACCGATACAGCTCCAACTTGGCAGAAATTGAAAGAAAAAATAGAAAATGATTTTCCAAATATATCAAACTGGTTATAAATGAATAAATTGACAGTAAATTATAATACTTACCCGTTACGTCATATACAAATGGTCTGCCCAACTTAGGGTCTTCAAATGTCGGATTAAACTCCCAAATTCCCAATCGGAAAAAACAAAATATCTCAGTATAACGGTTGATCGCCATATGAGGTGGAACTTACAGACAAAAGAAATTGTCAGAAAACTCAGGGGATTCTTATCGAAATTTAAACACCTCAAAGATTTCCTAAACATAAAACATTTAAAAACACTATATTTCTCCCTAATAGAGTCTATACTATCAAATGGAATATTAGGTTGGGGCGGAGTTAATGACTGTTTTCTAAATGAAGTACATGTTTTACAAAAATGGATCTCCAAAATAATATACGGTGAAAAGGTATATTTTTCCACAAACACTTTATACAGCGAATTCCAAATAAAAGATGTAAGACAGATTTTTCGTCAAAAAATAATTATATTCGTAAAACTAGGAAAAATTTAACTCACTCTACATAAACACCCCTACAATACTCGAAAAATTGATGAAATTGTCTTCCCACGTTGCGAAAAAACTATCGGCCAACGAAATACCAATTATTTAGCACCCAGAATCTATGCTTCATTACCAAACGACTTGAAAGATATAAAAAACTACCGAGCGTTTAAAAAAGAACCGAAAAAATGGATTGCCAAAGAAAGACTTATATTTACCGAAATTGTTAACCAGAGATAAACACATATAACTGAGCAATTCATGATGTGTACATGTGTGTATATTAGTGTATTTGTGTTTATCAATGTGTGTATTCATCATGTATATTTCATAACTCTTCTTTATTAGTGCTGACAAATCACCCCGATTGTGACTTACCCTCTAATGTATGTATAATTTCAATGAGAAGACCATAAACCCCATTTATAATGTAATATATTACCTGGATATGGCAAACCACAATTTTCTACCATTTTTACAATTTTTTTTTACCAAATTTCTCCCATTATAATGTAATAATTTTACTATGGAAATCACATACACAAGTAGTTGATACTACTTCTGTGACCCATCTTATTCACAAGCACACTTGTATAAGTATATATATACAAGCACACTTGTATAAGTATATATTATGTATTATTTTGATGAATAAACATATACAGGGTGATTCAAAAGAACTTTGACAAACTTCAGGAAGTGATTCCTCACAATATTCTAATATGAATTGTTCAAATAAATATATGTACGGAAACGCTTCATTTCCAAGATACAGGGTGTTGAAGTTATATTTTTATTTTCGTTTTTTTTAAATAACTTCCGAAATACTGACCTTAATTAAACGAAAATTAGTATTGTAGTTTTTTGAGGTGTCGAATTGGAACCTGATGTTATCATTGGTCTCACTCGTAGGGGGTGCCACCTCCACGTCTTTCTCTTTTTTGAAGATTCATAACTTTCTTGAGCGTAATTCTGGCACATTTTTCAGTAAAAAAATCAATTCCTCTACGTAAAAAAGCTACCCTTGTTACAAGTCGCTATAAGTAACCGTTTTCTAGATATTTGGACTTGAAAATTTCTGGTCGATTATTTGATAATCGATGGGTGTTGAAGTTATTACCATTATTTTGCATTTTTCACAAGAATGCTTAGGAAATGAATTTGAAGTTTAAGTAAGTAGTTTTGGTTTTCCGTATGGGGCGCCACCTAATCTATTTACTCGTTTGGAATAGTTATTTTTGTATCAAGGGTGCAAAATCTGTATTTGTTTTAATAAAATTTGCAAGAAATATCAACATTTTATTTCAAGAAATTTTGAATATGTAGAATAAACTAAAGGAAACCAAATTGTATTCAAATAAATTGTTCAAAGTGTCCACCTTCAGGAAAAATATAGGCATTCAGTCTTCTAGTCATTGAATCTCGTACCCGCACAAAAATTATTGGTGTGTTTCTTATTGTTTCACAGGCGTCTACTATTCGGTTTCATAGATCTTCCTCGTTCGCTACTGGAGTTTTATAAACTAGTGACTTCAAATGTCCCCAAAAAAAAAATCTAGCGGATCTGGGGACCTTGGTGCCCACGCCTGGTTAGGTTCTTCTACACCCCTACCGATCCATCGATTTGGATAGACAGTGTTAAGGAATTCCCTGGCTACAACGCTCAAATGGGCTGGAGCCCCATCATGTATAAACCACATGCGGATACGAATTTCTTATGGTACATTTTGAAGTAGTCCCGCCAATTCATTTTCTAAAAAGTCTCTGTAAGTTGCGCCATTCAGTCGGAACGGAAGAAAGAAAGGACCTATTAAGTAATTATCAATTATTGCCGCCCATACATTTACAGAAAATTGATACTTCCACTAACTGCGTGCGGATTTTCCAGAGCCCAAACATGGTTGTTATGAAAGTTTGTGATAGCAATTCGGGAGAAGTTAGCCTCGTCCGTGAAGAGTACATATCTTGAAAATTAAGGATTTCCAGCCAATTTTCTCAAAAATCACTGACACAGTAATGCGTTGGGGAAAGTCTCGTGGCCAAAGAGCTTGTACCCTTTGAATATAGTATGGATAAAATTGTTGATCGTGGATAATTCTCCAAACTGTGGACTGACTAGAATTGAGAGCGTCAGCAATTATTCTTGTACTTGTTTCTGGATTCTTCTCGAGAGCGTTCAAAACAGCTTCTTCCAATTCTGGGGTTCGGACTGCTCGTGGTCTTCCGATCATATCAGCTGCCCTCTTAAAGCTAAAGTGTTTCTGCCAAACGACGGTGGAGACTGGTCAATGTTGGAGCTGAAGGCAGTACTCGATTGGGAAATCGCTCCTGGTAAATACGTCTTGCTTCGCGCGCATTGCCATCCGCAAGGCCATGAACAAAATGCATATCGGCTACATGAGCATTATTGTTTAAATATTTTTTATTTTTTTTAATTGTGTTTTAAAACTTACAGTAACTTTAACAAAACTACAAAACGTTTAACTGTCACATAATATGTACTCACTTAAATGTCAAATTCATTTCCTAAGCATTCTTGTGAAAAATGCAAAATAATGGTAATAACTTTAACACGCATCGATTATCAAATAATCGACTTGAAATTTTCAAGTTCAAATATCTAGAAAAGGGTTGCTTATAGCGACAAACTAGGATAGCTTTTTTACGTAGATATGATAGAGGAATAGTATTTTTACTGAAAAATGTGCTAGAAGTACGCTCAAAAAAGTTATGAATCTTCAAAAAAGAGAAAGACGTGTAGGTGGCGCCCCCTACCAGTAAGAGCAATAATAACATCAGGTTCGAATTCGACACTTCAAAAAACCCCTCAATACCAATTTTCGTTTAATTATGGTCAGTATTTTGAAAGTTATTTAAAAAAAACTAAAATAAAAATTAAACTTCAACACCCTGTATCTTGGAAACGAAGCATTTTCGGACATATATTTATTCGGATAATTCATTATCAGAATATTGTCAGGAATCACCTCCTGAAGTTTGCCAAAGTACTTTTGAATCACCCTATATTATTATTATTATTATTGCTCTAGAATAGTCACTCTAAAATCCTCACTTCTGGCACCAACTGTTCAGATCATTCAGTGTTTGTCATCGGAATTTCCCAGCCGTTACATCGTCTGGCGCCTGCGAAACAGCGCAGGAACATACTGTACTCATTTACGTAACAATATATATCATTGTTGTAGATCTATAGACTGAGGATAGGTCTTTATAGACTCGAAACATGTACAAATTTTCATTATTCATGCGGAGGTGACTTCGTGTCTTTTTTTCCTCCTAATAATCTACTCCACTTAGTGATATGGATTTTTTCCTGAATTCATAAGGGTGTGTTTTTTCCATTTTGAAGTGCGCAACATCAAAAAACATCTTCGTCTGAGGAAGACGTTCTTGTTCGATGAGTTTTTTCGATCCTTTTCGAAAATGGGTAATCAAAGTTTGTGTAATACATTTTTTTGTCAGAGTATATGAAGACGGGCCAATTCATACACTTCGTATAACAGGAAAGCGAGCGAGAGGCACGCCGTGTGAAAGCCACTTTTCATTTTAATAAGAATGTAACACCCCTAGAAATATAAGTTATTTCTTCTTCATTTCCGTTCGTTGTCATAGCTGGTAGATTTATTTCGATCACACTTGGATAACCAAACTGAAGCTGTACCACACCTAACGTTCCAAAAACTTTTTAACAAAAAATTAAATCGATAAAAAAAGAGACTGAAAAGCAAAAAATAAAATGAACCTTTTTAGTCTCAATAACTAAGCTTCTAAACTGATGTAAATAACTTTTCTGAGTCGGCGCCAAAAAAACAAGCAAATTAATCACGCATAAAAACTTGTTAACAAAAATTTAAATCGACAAAATACGGAACTGAAAATTAAAAAATAAAATAAACCTTCTTAGTCTCAATAACTAAGCTCCTAAACTAATGTGAGTAATCAATTTTGAGTCAGCGCCAAACAAACAAGCAAATGAATTAGATACGGCGTAAAATTATGGCATCGAGTTCGCGGTGACATTCTGATAATTTTTTTGAAGTAATTTAATGATCTTCGTTGATTGTTCGTTTGGCGCCGACTCAAAATTGGTTACTCACATTAGTTTAGGAGCTTAGTTATTGAGACTAAGAAGGTTTATTTTATTTTTTACTATTCAGTTCCGTATTTCGTCGGTTCAATTTTTTGTTAAAAAGTTATTATTTTTCAATTTTTTGTGGCTGAAATCTACTAATTACTACCTACTTGCTTTTTGATTACTTCCAAAATACTTACTTACCCACCTTACTTCAACTATTACCAGTTAAATAATATGATTATCTACTTTTACTATTTGTTGTAATATAAATTATTTTTGTTGTTCTGTTTAGTGTATTTCATTACTTTGCATATCATTCTATCCTCTCATAGAATATAATGATTGTGACGGATGTAGGAGAACAAAAATAATGACATTAGCGATCTGTCATTGTCAACTACATATGTGTGCCAATGTTCACAAGTGAAAAATCAATTATTCCCTATTTTTCTACCCGTAAGGGTCGATAATTCCATTTCAAATCCAAATATGATCAACTATGAGGTATACCCTATCTAATGGGAAAAAAATCATCCAAATCAAAGAACCCAGTACAAAGTTATGCCTGATAGAATCGGACCAGAATTCAGAGGGTGAGTGATCAATATCCTTCATTTTGCTACCCTTAGGGGTGGATTTCATCTTTTAAATTCAAATGGAACCAACTTCGGAGTACACCCTGTCTACTGAGAAAATAATTATCGAAATCGGACGTCTCAGTAAAAAGTTATGTGTGATCATATATAAAATATATATATATATATATATATATATATATATATATATATATATATATATATATACGCGTCGACTAGAGAACCTCCTCCTTTTTGGTTCCGTCGGTTAAAAACGTAAAATGATGGCAACGTGGAAAGTTACAACAATTCTTCTCGGTCTAAAATCGAAGGAATGGTTTCACAGATTTATTCATTCTTAATGATTATTCTCTGCTCTTGAACTAACTCAAAAAATCAAAATATATATGAATGTTTCACTACGAATCGATAAAATGTATCTGGAAGTGATTTTGTTGAAAAAATATCCACTGCTAGGAATCGAACCCGAGCCTTTCGCGTGACAATCTGATATTCAATTTCAAAATAAAATCACTGTATGTAGTGAGCTCAAAATCCCTCACTTGACAATTTTGCATTTCCCTATAGGAACTAAATGCATTGACATATAATTTTGACAGGACTAGGGTGGTTTTATCGCAAACAATCTCGAATCTACTGTGGATTTATCAGTATAAAAGAGCGCGAAAACATTTATCACTATAAAAGTGATCTGAACCGTTTGAAATTTTGGCCATTTGATTGGTTCAAAAATTGCCTTCGCCGGAATTTGCCGGGCATTCTCGAAGTCAATATCAGCGAGAAAGCTACCCGAATAGGCTCATCATAATAAATTATTAGCAACCTTATGCAAAAAAACAACGTCTTTCATTTAAAACGTAAAATGCCTTTGTCAGTCATAAAACTGATAATAATGTGAAATATCAATGAAAAAATGGTGACAATATTAACAATATTTTGTTAACTTTATAAATTTATAATATTATATTATATTATTGAGTACACATGTAAAATGTGCTCCAGGAAACAAAAAAAAATTATGGAGTCATTCTGTGAACAAGTATTCGGGTTTAAATAAAATCGACGGTTCCAAAAAAATTAAAAAAAAACTTTTTAACAAAAAATTAAACCGACGAAATACGGAACTGAAAAGTAAAAAATAAAATAAACCTTCTTAGTCTCAATAACTAAGCTCCTGAACTAATGTAAGTAACTAATTTTGAGTCGGCGCCAAACAAACAAGCAAATGAATTAGATAAGGCGTAAAATGATGGCATCTAGTTGCGCGGTGACATTCTGATAATTTTTTTGAAGTAATTTAATGATCTGCGTTGATTGTTCGTTTGGCGCTGACTCAAAATTAGTTACTTACATTAGTTAAGGAGCTTAGTTATTGAGACAAAGAAGGTTTATTTTATTTTTTACTTTTCAGTTCCGTATTTCGTCGGTTTAATTTTGTGTTGAAAAGTTTTTATTTTTCAATTTTTTGTGGCTGAAATCTACTTATTACTACCTACATCCAAAATACTTACTTACCCACCTTACGTCAACTATCACCAGTTAAATAATATGATTATCTATTTGTTGAAAATATGAACAGGATGTTCATAAAATCAGATGTGGAATCATCTGCGACTGAAAGATAAACTTTAGTCACTATCTTCCATCGTTAAGATAACCTCTTGTGGGGTATTCATGTTGAAAAGGGAAACATTCTCAATTGAATATTGAATAGAAGGAGTTTTCTGTAAATTGAAAAATCCACGATAAATAAAGTTATTTTTTGTGAATGTCTAACAGAAAACAACTACTTCCCCGGCTAAAGCCACGCTGGACATTGAACTACATCTGAGATATTCTGAAAAGACCCTAACTCAAAAGAAAAAAATCTGTAATTGCAAATTTGCATTTTCATTCAGATAGTATTTTGATTTTCTATTCCAGAACTCTTAAAGATGAATGAGGCAAAGAAGAATGTTTTCCAAAAGAGAGTACTCACCAGAAATAATTCGTAATCACTGAAAAAAGAATCATCGGAATCGGACGTCTCAATAAAAAGTTATCCGTGATCATACATAAAAAAAATTAAAAAAATATACGCGTCGACTAGAGAACATCTTCCTTTTTGATTTCGCCGGTTGAAAATTCAATGAAAACATTACTTTCCAACGAAATTACATTCTTTGAAGTGTTTAGCTGATACTATCATTTTTTTGATTTTTTATCATTTTTCTTTTTAAATCTTGTGACGCTAACATATTGATAAAGAAGTGTCTTCATATTTTGAATACATTGCTAGTGTGGCATTTGCAGAACGAAGTTTTTCTTCGTTGAAAACTTGGCTGCGATTAACGATGCAACAGGAGCGGTTGGTTGGAATACGTCTACTTCATGTTCATAGAGATGTGCAAATAGATGTTTTAAATGTTATTGAAATGTTTGCAAATAAGAAACACAGGATACTGGATTTCATTTTGTGATTTTTATTTCAATCTTAATGAAAGAAATATTTATTTTTGTACCTACTTGTAAGTATGTCAATATTTTATTACATTCTGTATTTTTGTTTGAATTTGAATGAAAAAAAAATACCTTACCACATAACTCCCCCCCCCCCAAGCAGTATACCTAGATACGCCACTGCATGACAGCCCAACGAGCTGTCAGCTGGAACGTGTATTATGTATAATAAATAATTAAAAATGTAAGTAGTACTGTATTTTCGACCAGCTATAAAGAAAAATAGTATACACCACACGGGCAGGAAAAATTTCCTGCCTTGTAGTGTAATATACTATTAAGTTATAGAAAAATCAAACCCCGCACAACAGATATTACAACTATGGCACGACTTAATATTCATGTATATCCATTTTGGCTGACACCAACCATGCTACATATAAAAATATCGGCGAAAATGAGTTGCGTTCTATGAGGAAGGGAATTTTTATAAATATATCACAGTTAAGGGGTAGCGGAAGCCCTTTATCTTGAAAGGGGCGCGAGCTCGCTTTACTACTCGAAATGATGAATGCTTCTTAGGGTGGGATGAAGAAGAATTGTGGTAATTTGTTTTAAGTTGTGAATTGGTGCTTTATATGGCACCGCTGGAAATTGTAAAAAAAAAGTCATTTGGATAACACGGAATGATTTCTCTGTTATTATACATTTTCAATAAGAGACATTTTTTTATAAATAGTGCATTTCTGGAAAAATTGGGAATACCTTGGGAAAACCATATAAAGATTTTTTTCAAAATACTATTATCAATATTGGTACTTAATACATATATTATATGTACTAAGTACCAATATTGACTCGGACTCTTTCTAATCGGCAACGTTGAATTGATGCGCATGCGTGAAAATGGAGGTGTGACATGTATTGGTTGATATTCGGTTGCCATAACTACGCGCTGCCAATATGACAAGGAAAGACATATATAACCCAACTTCAGTTTCATCGCATTGCTCTTATGGCCAGTTATCAATATTCGTAGTTAATAAATATATGTTATGAACAGATTGTCCTCTCTCTTTCTCTCTCTCTCTCTTTCTCTCTCTCTCTCTCTCTGTGTGTGTGTGTTTACTGGACCCTGCTTCCTCTATGGCGCAGTTGTCCAGCTCTCCATCTAAGGCAAACCCCACAATTACAGGCTTCGTCCGTTGAATTCAGGAGACTTGCTCCAAGCAATGCTGCACCCACTGAATTCAGCTATGGAGTTACGCCAGTTTCTGCAGTGTACGTGTATTTTTTTATCTAATTTTCCAGACCAGACAGGTTGTTAATAATGATCAGAGAAGCCTACATCAGAATTCCCTAGGAGTAAACTGTATCTACTTATGTTAGGTAATACATAGCCTATTCAACTTATAGTTCGTCGATTACCAATTCTTGTTGGCTCATCGAAAAGATATATTATTCCATATGAATCGATTATGTTTATACAGCAATGTATCTTATAGATTTTTTATTCGCGTTCTTATAACGTAACGTATTGGCCTATACAGAAGGCCCCGTTACTAATTTTAAACATCACCTTCGGAGCAGCACTGTTTATTCGAACGCCACAGTGAATCGTGAAGAGCTCTCCCCAGTCGAGCTCCGAGATTTAGAGATTTATAATTCAATATTACATACTAAAAACATCTATCACCTAACTACGTCACCTCCTGCCTCATAGATTGTCCCTTGAAAAGATATATATATATATAAATTTCAATTTTCTGTGTGCATGTACGAGTAAATAGATTTTTTTCCACTAAAATGATCAAGTATAGCCTCATAGCCTCTTACCATTGTTTATTTCTTCATAAACAATGGTATGGTTATTTCACTTTGTCTATAAACAATGATATCAGGTTTGTTAGGCAACCAATACCAGGAAGAGTTGTCATGAACAACCGCAAGTGGCACTGATATCGGTACAAACTTGTTCTATTCGTAAAGAAGAATTTTGAAATGAAAACTATGTCAAGTAAAAAGCCCTGAGCTATTATGGTAAAGGGATTTTCTTTGGTGGAGATATATTTTTATTATAATAAAAATATGCAGTATTTTGGTCTCAATTAAGTATGTATAGAGGGTGTCCCATATTAAACCTGCTGGCAAATAAATGGAGATTTCGTGAAAACAAATAAAATAAAAAATATATCAAAAGTTTTTGCGCAGATGATATTGAAATATCACAGTAGTAATTCAAAAACTTAAATTATTAATAAATATCAAAGACTATAGTTAGTTGACAATCTTTTTGCAATAAAGTGTTCAACCTTTCAATATTCCAATTATTATCTTCAAGTCGAAAAAATACAACAAAACTACACGATCACCAGTAGGGCGGGCTATAACACAGCTGGTCATCCTTTGGTAAAGGTTAACTTAGGTTTTATCTCTTTCTAGATCATGGCAATGAAAAGAGAGAGAGAACCTGCAGTTAGCAAAACCAAAGAGGACCACCCTAAGGTCAGGAAGTAACTGAAATAATACGGCTTTCCAAAGTTGGCAAAGTATATTTTGTATTTTCATATATGGTTTCATCACATATCTGTCCACAAAAAAATATTGCAATAAATGTGATAGATGGCCAAATAAAGGACAACACCACCAATATTTATCCCTTAAACCTTCAGGGTCAAATGTTCGTATACAGGGTTTTTCATAATTGAATGCTGATCCTAAAAGGCGATAATCCGAGGATGATTTCAAGAAAAATTCTTCATATGAACATAGGACCACAACCGCTTTATTTCTGAGATACCGGATATTGAAATTTAACAAAAAAATCAGTTCTTTCCCAATATCTCTGAATCCGCTTTGACTTTTTTTTCAATTTTGGTACATCTACTTATAAAAATACTTTTTTTTACATAATAAAGGATTTTTTAATTTTTATCAGTGGCGTGCCCTGTCATATTTTTTATCAATATAATGATACGCCACTGTTTATTTTCCAAATAAATTTTGTTTTTGTAATTTTCCTCTATCTTCTCATAAAAATGGTTTCCTGCCTTTTTTTCGTCCGGCGGACGGTTTTTGAGTTAGAAAATGAAATGCATTCATTTGCTTGTCCCTATGCGAAATCATCCGTTGAAGAGTAGTAGGATTATCTTGTGGGCTAGTATGCCAAGAACACATTTCGTTGTTTTCAACATAAACAATCTTGACACTTATTCAGCTAGATACGTGATAGTATTTACGTTATTAAAACTTGTTTACTAAGAAAAAACATAATAAATTTTACAAATACCGAATTAGCATTACTTGTATGGGCTTGCTGATGGGACTGTATCAAGAGCGCTTTCCAAATAGAATGATTCTTGATACTCGAACGATTTCAAGCACCAACAGAAGGTTATGTGAAACAGGAAGTTTTGAGCCATAGCATCACTTGAAAGGAGCACATCGGACTGCAAAAACTCCAGCAATTGAGGCAGCTGTTTTATATTCAGTTGAAATAAGTACGAGGCAAGTTGCAAATAATTTGAATATCGCCCATATTCTAGTATGGAGGATTCTTCATGATTATTTATTATATATCTCTATCACATTCAACGGGTTCAGGCTCTACTTCCTCGAGACTTCCCATTACAAGTGAATATCTGCCAATGGTTTCTCCTAAAAATCCTTTATTTGACAGGGAAATTTTATTCACGAACGAAGCTAGTTTCACTAAAAACAGGATCAGAAATTTTCATAATAATCATTTTGGGCCGCGGAGAATCCGCATGCAATCGTGGAATCTCATCACCAGGAGCAGTTCTCATCAAATGTCTGGGCTGGAATTATTGGAGATTACCTAATTGGACCTTTTTTTAACCACGCATATTAAATGGACATAATTATCGCCGATTTCTTGAAGATAATTTGCCAATTCTGTTGGAAGATGTTCCTATTTTGATGCGAAATCGCATGTGGTTTATGTACGATGGTGCACATGCTCATTTTAGTGCTCTAGCACGCGACTATTCAAACCAAAACTTTCATAATGGCTGGATAGGTCGTGGGGGAACAGGGTCATGGCCAGCTAGATCCCCAGACTCAACAGTCTTGATTATTTTCTTTGGGGACATCTTAAGACTTTGGTGTACAGTCAACCAATTCTAACTGAGGAAAAATTGCGAAACCGCGTTGTAGTTTCCTGTGGAACAATAAAGAATACTCCAGGAATTTTCCAAAGAGTACGCGAGTCAATGACAAGGAGGGCTGAAGCGTGCATACTTGCAGGAGGCGGACATTTTGAACAGTTAATTTGAGTTTGCTATTTTCTGTTAATAATAGTTGTTTTTGAAAATAAAAATGTATTTTTATGCGTACTCATTAGAAAAACTAAATAACAGTTACCATAAAATCATAAAAATCTTGCCTAGATCCTTTGGTTACCACAATTGTGTGAGAGAAAAAATCGAATAGGGACAAGCAAATGAATGTATTTTATTTTCTAAATCGAAAACCGTCCGCCGGACGAAAAAAGGCAGGAGTTCATTTTTTTGAGGAGATAGAGGACAATTACAAAAAAAGACAGAGGCGTATCATTATTTTGATCAAAAATATGACAGGGCATGTTAACAGGGACACCACTGATGAAAATTAAGAAATCTTTCATCATGGAAAAAATGTATTTTCATGCGTACTTTACATGTACCAAAATTGAAAAAAAAGAAGCCAAAGCGGTTTCAGATATATTGGGGAAGAACTAATTTTTTTGTTAAATTTCAACATCCTGTATCTCAGAAATGAAGCGGTTGCGGACCTATGTTCATATGAAGAATTTTTCTTAAAATCACCCAAGGATTATCGTCCTTTAGGATCAGCATTCTATTATGAAACACCCTGTATATCAGGTAGTAAAATAATCTTCCAGTATCATTTCGTTTCAGAAAAACATGAATATTTTTGAATATATTGGCGACAGGCTAACCTCAAATCAATATCAAGAATGTATTTTCGATACCAGAAAATGCAGATGGATTTTTATTTAAAGTGTAACCATACGCAATATGCCTATCAGGAATATTGGACTAGATTTCTTCAAAACAAACAACATTTAAAATACACTATTCCTCAGACATCATATTGGGATGGATAAAAACTGGAAGAAATGTCAGTCGTTCTGGGTGGTCTCAAAGAACATGGCATCCTGAAAATAAAACATTTTCAGAATCAAACAATTCAAAATCAAATAAATAATATGTTATAAAATATGGTTCATTTTGTTCTTGTATGACATAAGTGAGTTCTTCAACATGAAAGATTTTTATTGTTCCGGTACTCGATTTTATTACCACACTTTTTTATAATTTTATATTATATCTTATCTGCTGGGGGTCTATTCTCAATTTTCGATAGTCAAATTGTAGAGTGGTCTAGAGCAGTCGACAATTTCATGACGAATGCGAGATGACATATTTGCCAGATTTTCTTTATCAATTCCATGGGTTAGAAATGGCAGCTTTATTGATAGCGATTAACAATTCAGAAAATCAAGAAAACCTCGAGACAGACAAGGTATACATAGGAATGCGTTTGGGCTTTTATCTGATAGAAAGTTCATCAAAACATTCAGATTAACCAAGGAACTGGCTAGAAAGTTGATTGATAGTCCGAAACCATTTGTGGAACAGGAACATCGGGCTTCCTCAATACCTCTTGAAGGAAAGGTGAGTTATCAAACACTTTTATAAGTACCTACCAACCAGGTTAAATTGAGGTTCTTATTTTTGAAATGTTTAAATTAAAATGTGTTCAAACTCAAACTAAAACCACATAGACACAGAACAAAGAGAGTAAACGTTATCTGAGTAGGAGAGTCTATTCCCCATAAGACAATGGTGACACTAATAGAAAGAGATGAAAGATTATTTGTGAGTCACAGTGACGTATATGGACATGTCATGGCCACCATTCTCTCTGGACAGTGGCGGACTAGCGCACTCCGCACTCTGGTATCTGAGAGTTACAGGCTCTTGAATGTATATTGTACCACTCTGTATGTTACGCGGGCCACCTGTACTCATGTCCATGTACGTTACTATGACACGTTGATGCTATAAGATTCTGATTGGCTAGAGCTTATTAGTACCTCCTATTCAGATAACATTTACTCTCTTTGGGCACAGAACACATTCGAGAATCGTTAATTTGGTGTTGCCAGCTCATGCTATTCGACCATTGTTGTTTCATACGACTTGGATGTCGGAACCAATAGAGAATACCACATTTTCAAGTTGTGCGACAATTTCCATCGATGAATGTCGAATTCGACAAATTTTGGTCGACATTCGAGAATAGACCCCCTCTGGCTCCATTGTATATTTTAGAAACACCTGCACTTTTCCATAGAAACCCAAAGAATCCCTTAATCTCGCTGGGTTGGGTTTTCCTAACGAATGCAGAAACCTTGACAGAACAGCCGTTGTAAACTCTAATTTTAGCAACGTATTTTGTCACATGTACAACTTTTGAACAAATTGAAAAACCTTGGCATAAAAAAAAGATTTGAATCCCATATTTGATTGGTGTCCTTCAAGTGAGCTAGCTTTGAACGTTGAAAATGGGCTATTCTGGGAAAGTTAATACCATTTTATTTGATTATACAGTGCGGCTTTTTATAGTCCCCCCCTGTTAACTTTTGTACGGTTCGACGTAGAACAATGGACACAAAGCGTGGGAGCCACATCAACTCAAAAATTTCAACATTGTTGAAAAGATAACTAAATTCTCTTTTCAAATATATTTTATTTTATTTCGTCAAAACATTTTTTTACAATATGCATTCGAAATGTCAAGTATAACAAAAAACAAAATATGTAGAATTTTTTTTTATGGAAAATAAGAAGCAAAATTGTTGTCAAATAATAAATTAGGTGTTCGAAATGTCCGCCCCATGCCTCCTGACAATAAAATATTCGATTCAAAAATTATTTCCGAACATTATGTAACATAACTGCAGGTATACCAGCACACACCCGTGTCATTCGTTGTTTCAGTTGCGATTATTCGTTTTTAATATGAAGAGCAGGTGAGTAGTGTTATAAACATGTATACATTAGAAGGTCTTAAACATCGATAAAATAATCCAGCTTCATATTAGGCATTCCTAGGTAACTGCTTGAGTATGATTATGGTCATTACAAATAAATGAATTGGGTAGCGTTATTTGTGTCAAATATTGGGTTATTGTATGGATTCAACCTAATTGAGCTTTGAAACGAATTGGAAAATAAAAAAATATTTACGTCATGAATCTTCCTCTATTGACCCTATTTCATGTTACTAATCGCAATTGTCATTCCGTAGAACAACCATAGTTGAAAGTGAAATTGAATCACCTTTCCGACGATATGCAACTCGACCTCTTGCCTTTCGAAATTTTCAAGTTGATGTGTTCTCAGCGCCCTCTGTCAAGTAATTGTAATGTATTTTCTCTCAAAAAGTGGGATCGGTAATACAATTCAAAATATTTTATGTCCCACACATCGAACCTTTCAAAAGTTATCGAGGTAAAGGTACCATTCAGATCCGCACTTATTCTTGACATTCAAAATGCACATTGTGAAAAAATGTATCAACGGAATTCAAAAAATTATAGATGGTTGAAAAGAGAATTGGATTATCTTGTCGACGATGTGCCACCTGACCCACCATGGTATTTAAAAAAATTGAGTTGATGGCGCGGGGAGCATCTATCAAGCAATCACAATGTCTTTCATTTCAAAAAGTAGTAAGGGAGGCGACGACATAAATTTTGCTCCCATATCTACAAAGCTTATTTTCAGTTAAATAATTGTTGATACAATCTGATTCATGAAAGTTAGAGTCTGCCAAGCTTCAAACGTTGCCAACATTAATAATAATTTATGTAAAAAACCATTATGTAAAAGTCTTATACCTACAAGACTGAAACTTTTTACAGTCTACCGCGTCGAAAGTGTTACCATTGAAGGTCTACCACCCACATAAGATGTTGAATATATAAACTTGTTTGACTCACTTCTACAAGGCTGATTTTTTTTTCTCTATTAGTTTATTCAATAAAAGGACTAAAAAATTTAGACTTCCGAAAATCTATGCACGGAATTATTGTATTTACCGGCATCAATTGAAAATCTACAAAGCTATTTTTTTCTCTACAAGCACTTCATTTAACTTAATGTTGTGTAATGGAACGGGTCTATGAAGGTTAGCCAAACTCAATGTGTCCCAAGAGCAAATGTTTATTTTCCAGGAGAGACAAGATTCACAAAATGGTTTGACAGAAACTAAAAAGTGAATTTTACATTAGTAAATGTCATAATGTCATCTTCACAACACAATCATATCATTACGCATAATTTATTTCAAAACTCACCTGAAAAGTGACCAAACACCAATCTGATATATATATATATATATATATATATATATATATATATATATATATATATATATATATATATGTTGTTATGATGGGTAGTTTATATGATATATAATTTGTATGATTTTAAGAATTTATTTCATAGATTATAATTTCTGGAACCCGATCATAACAAATAAAAATACCTCCGGCTATGTAATGTTACCTTTTTCCTTTTCAAACCCTTTTACCTTATCCCAGCTCAGTCAGGTACGCCTATGAACATGTATGACTCCTTCAGTAGCAGGTTCCTGTAATCGGTGTTGCCGGCTATGGCACTATCGATTCGATCATAAAAGATGTTCAGAGGATAAAAATAAAGTTAGAAATTGAAAAATAAACACAGGTTTGCAGAGAATAATCAAAGTAGTTGACTTTATTCAGAAGAAAACTTAAATATACCCTACTCTGCGATAACCACCTTATACTAGCAAAACAATGTCAAAAATATATAGTGCAGTTTTGATGTTTGTAATAATGAAAATTTTATGAAGAAAGTTTGAACGTATTATCAGTCTTTTGGGTATGGAATTTCATGATTGTTCAGCCCAAAACAAAATAACCAGTGGTTTAGAACACTTAAAGTTCTTGGTTTTATGTGAAAAGTTGCACTTAGGTGAGTTCAGTTATTGAATACCTTGTAGCTGCGTTTCAGTTGACGTTTCCAATCCTGTGGACGTATTTCTGGGATGTCAATGACAGCTCACCTGCATTCCTCCCAAGGATTTATTTTCTGGACCAGGTAGGTGTAATTTTTATTCACTATGTGCTTCCTCCGATCAGCCTTTTAAGAAATCTTCCTCGTTCGGCAATTTTATATCAGATTTTCTTATATTATGGGTGAAATCTTCTTTTCAAATTTAGTACGTGGCTTCACTTTCTCGAACTTTCGTTCAATCTCCTAGAACTTGTTATCTCGTTCCATGGCAACACTCACCAAATTTTTATTTTTCACAGATTTCCGAGTTTGAATCACTTCCTACCGAATTATTTGCTATTCTAATTAATGTTAATGATTTTATGAATGATATCTAATTCTAACTCTCACATACTATTTACAGTTGATATAAAATATATTTTTTTCAATTTTTCCCTTTCATTACATTTTATAGTTTGAATCACTTTATACGTTGATCTTACTTCAGTTCAATGTTTGCTGTGAATTTCAATTTTGATATAGTTTAATCGTGGAATTTTGTTAGATGTATCGTTGGATTTAGAAATTTGATATCAGAACTGCTTCAGGAATGTTCTATTCACAGACATGTATCGACTAGAGCATAGTATAAGGTTCTATAGTAGTGAAAAAAGTAACGAAAATTGTAAAACAACATAGCAATAACGATACTAATAAAAATAACTAATAATAATAATGATAATTATAAGTTTAATTATTTGATAACATTTCATAACATAACAATATATATATATTTAACAAATATATATTTTATCATTGGCAAATTTATTCAGGTTCATCATTTTCAGCTCGATCAACCCAAATTATGACATTATGTTCTGTCAGATCAAAATAAATAAAGGATTTGTTTTCAAAAGAGAATCGACACTCAAAGGTATGGGGATTTTGAAAGATAATTGAATTAGTTATATACAAGGTGTATATTTTCTGTGGGACATGAGATGAAACTAGTAATAAATAAATAAGTTTCAGTACATCTTGCCCCCAAAGCTCATGGGAAAAAATGCCATTTGATGAACATGAGCTGGCACATTATAAAGTTTTAAATGTGAGGAATGAAATGTTCCTCTCTCGTGAGTGTCACACTCGGGTGAAACTAAGACGTAAGTGTGATGGTGTATTCTTTTTTTTTATTTTTTATTGTCCTTCGAACAATAAAAGAATTTTTTTCATTTAGGACTTGATAGCGGATGATGTATTGTTCGCCTTCAGCAAAACAAGATCACCAGGATCAAAACTCAGGATCTTTTTTCCTGGATGTCGAAACGCTCGACGAGCTGCCTTACTTGACAACGTAGCTTCAGCTGATATGAGCTTCCTGTCGAGGCTCAAACTAAGATTTCCAGAAGAGAATTGTAAGTCCTTAGGTAAAAAAGTGAATCTTTCAACACCAAGTTGCAGTTCACATGGAGAAAACCCTGTGGATTCATGAATTATGTTGTTTAGGAGTTGAGCAAATCGTGGTACTCCGTATGCCCATCTTGAGTGCTGTTCTGAATAGTAGGTTCTGAATAGAACTCTCGCATAATGCGCTCTGGGGGATTGGATGCAGGATGGCGCACAGAGCTATAGACAAGTGTTACACCCGCATTTTCTAAAGTTTGCTTCCATACATTTGAAGTATATTGGGTACCATGATCATGAAGAGTCCTACGAGGCATGCCATGTTCAGGGAAATATACTTCAAACATCCTGTTCAACATAGCTCGGGATGTTGCCTTCTTGAGTGGATAGAGAGTAACATATTTTGTGAAGAGATTCACAATTACCGAAATGACTGAAGGAGACAAGATTGCATTCTTGTATGTTGAGAGAAAGTAAGTTCGCTTCACACCATAAAATCAATTTTTGGATATCTTTTTGTAGGTAGCCGCAGTCGTTTACATTGGAAATCTGACGAAATAACTTACAATCATCTGCATATAGCAGAATTCCAGAGTCAAGACCAAGGCAAATGTCATTTATAAATATAATGGAAAGCAAAGGACCTAATACAGATCCCTGAGGAACACCAGAGGTGGCGATTATTTCGACAGATTTAAAACCGCGGTATTGAACTCTTGAACGTCTTTCGGTTAGATAAGACTCCAAAGAGAGTGTAAGGTTGTCAGTCAAACCAACCGAACTCAGTTTTTTGAGAAGTATACCATGGTCAAGCCTGTCGAAAGCCTTTGAGAAATCTGTATAAATGACATCAACCTGGGAAGACATATCCAAAGCTCCTGCTATGTTTTGAGTAATGCATGTAAAATTACTTGTGGTCGAACGACCCTTAAATCCAAGCTGATCATCGACAATCTGACATCCCACATGTGCATATATAATATCATATAGGACCATCTCGAAGAGTTTACTGAGGTTGCATAGTATAACGGTTGGTCTGTAATTTTCAATCATATGTTTGTCCCCCTTTTTGAGAACAGGACATATTTTACCATATTTCCAGACATCCAGAAAACAAAGTGTTGTCAGTGCTTGATTGAAAATGATGGATAAAGATTTAGCGAAAGTGACATTACGGTCTTTCAGGAGAAATGATGGAACACCATCAGGTCTCGTTGTCATTTTTGGTTTACATTTTTTTAAAGACTTCAGCACGTCATCTTCAGTTATTTTAGGAATGGAGGAAGTTGGTGTGTTGAAATTATTAATGCCTTCAGATTGTCGATGATTGGATGATTTGATGAAAACAGATTCAAAGTAGGTGGCAAAAGCATCGCGTTGGGGATCAGACAGACTACTATTTTCATAGTTTAGAGAATCAGGAATAGCTGAGCTGCTCCTAATTGTACTCAGATAAGCCCAAAATTTGCAGGGATCATCTCTTAGATCTTTCTCCGCTGTTCGAATATAATTGGAGTGTGCTATGGCGATATTGTCTTCATATCTCTGCGAAGATCTTTGTGCAATTCGAAAACTCAAGTGTTACCCGTTGATTTATAATTGCATAAATACCTGTCCTTTGCTTTCAATTTTCTTATAATATCGCCGGTAAACCAAGGTGGGTGGGAAGATTTTTCACCAACTGTTTTGGGAACGCATTTAAAATATTATTTAATAGAATGTAGAACCTATCACAAGCTATATCCAAATTTTTCAACTTCATCGATTTTTTTTTAAATTTGAAGAAAAACAAGAAGAAATCGATCAAATATACAAAATCAAGCAGAATATAATAGTGGTGGGGGAGATTAATATTTCATAGATATAACAAACAATAAATATACATCAATACAATAAATATACCCACACACATATCACATAAATTTACATACATATTCACATTAAACACATAGGTATACGAATATAAATAACTACTAAATAATAATTCTAACTATTAAATACATGATTCAGGTTAGGTTTACATGGCAAGGTTCGTGAGACGTTGGGTGACTAAGATTCCAAAGAAAAAAAAGAAAGTTAGTAGTAAGGCTATGTCACTCCGAGCGCACCTCTCCGGTCAT
>JAFIRS010006135.1:0-42419 GCA_018342105.1 Gonioctena quinquepunctata | reverse complement strand
AACAACGTTTTTTTTTATGTTCTGGTTCCCACGAAAAGGATATCCTGTAATGTTCAGAGAACATCGTGGGAACCTAGGGAAAGAAGGTAGGAGTTGGTGTTCTTCTTAAATTTCTGAAGGTTGTATGCTTCGGGAACACCTCCCTAGGTAATGAGTTCCAAAGCCTCGCTGTTCGCTGGATGAACGAGTCTTTGAAAGTGATGTTCTGCAGGTCTCCAAAGTGACCACGAAGGGGTGTGATGCCTGAACTTGACGGGTTAATCTCGAAGAGACTGCCAAAGCAGGAACGATTGTTGATATTTCAGAAGAGCATCGCCCATGAAAATATCTATAAAATAGAGACAAATCGCCAACTTTTCTACGGTGTTCCAGACAAGTGAGCGAGTTTGTGTTTGAGCATCACCGACAGACGAATTGCCCTTTTGGACAGAATCCAATAGCCTCAGGATATGTTTAGGTGCCGCACTCCAAATATGGGAACAGTATTCCAGGACAGGTCGGATCTGTGCCTTATAGATCATAAGCAGCATACTGGGGTGAAATAGCTCTTGGCACGAAACAAAAAACCAAGTTTTGGGATGCACTTTGGCAATGGACCTCACGTGATTTTCCCAGGAAAGGTTATTGCTGATAGTAATACCAAGCATCGATATGGATGGCTTCAGTGGTATGGTTACTCCTGACAAAGTTATGTTAGGCACAGTGAGATCGGCTTTTCTAGAGAAAAGACATGCTTGTGTTTTGTTTGCATTGAATTCTACCAAGTTATTAGATCCCCATTCGAGAATTGTGCTAAGTCCATATTTATATTATTAACATTTCTTCCTCGCTTCATTTCTGGTTTCACGAGCTGATATAGGGCCCTGAAGAGAAAGCGGTATGGAGGGTACCATCATCGGCAAAGCTGTGTACTAGACATGAAGTTGCTTTCAACAGGTCGTTGATGTGAAGTAGAAATAGTGTTGGTGCGAGAATGGATCCTTGCGGAACACCAGCATTTATGAGTAGAGTGTCAGATGAAACTCCATCGACCACTACATGGAGAGACCTGTTTGAGAGAAAACTAGCAAGCAGAGAACACAGCTGAGGGGGCAAGCCATAAGACGGAAGCTTGGCGAGGAGTCCCTGGTGCCAAACTCGATCGAACGCCTTGGAGATATCTAATGCCACAGCTAAAGTTTCTCCATACTTTTCAATAGATAGCTGCCATATATGTGAGACGTAAGCGAGCAGGTCACCAGTTGATCTCTGATGGCGGAAGCCATATTGCCTATCGTTGACAATTCCTGAGTCTTCCAGGTTCATCAGGAGAAAATCTCCATAAAATCCTCTGATACTTTCTATCAGAAGGATTGATTAGAATCATTCGATACATACTCTTTATATCTGAACATATAACAAAGGCGTGACATCGAAAATTCATCAAAATTGTTACAATGTCTTGTTGTAATTTGGGACCTGTATAAAGACAATCATTAAGAGATTTTTGACCTGGTAATTTCGCGGAGGTTAAAGACCACTCTCAATTTAGTGGTCAAGCTAGATGGTTTTAATATACAATGGTGGGGGATGTAGTAAGCATCAGCAAAAACCTCTTCATTTGGAACTAGAGCCATGTGATTTTGTTCGAGATAATCGTGCATGAATTCCAAATATTGCGAATGTACTTGAGGTTTTTTTATTAACCGACGTTCTAACGAATAAAACTGATTTAAAGCTAAGTCCCGTATTCCCGAGAAAATCGGGTTGTGTTCACGAAAGGGGAGCGATACAGTATATCGGCCTGTTTCGTCTCGAAAATGAGTAGATTCAAAATGATCCTCACAAAATTTATCATCAGGGCATGATGAATTCAAAGACGGTATTTCTTCAACCTGCCAGAAGGACTTTAAAATTCCTTCAATGTCGACAGTGTCCGAAGATTGGATAAAGAAAGAAGACACGGATGGAGTAGATATGTCAATTTTTCCCATCACAATATATCCAAATACAGTGTTCAGGGCGTCAGGTTCGTTCGAGTTACCAGATATTTTACCATTCAAAAGGATTTTTGAAAAGACATCGGCTCCAAGTAATAAATCTATATTACCTGGACGGTCGAAATTACGATCAGCCAAGTGAAGATTTGTAATATGCGACCATGATTCGGAATTAATTTGAGAAATGGGTAAGTTATCACAAATTTTTGAGAGAATGATTACATCAGTGCATAATACAGGAAGTTCTTTTTCGATCGGTATAATTGAGAGTGTTACTTTACCGTTACTGAAGCTAGTTTTCATTGAATCGATACCTTTGATTTCAATAGCAAACATAGTTTTTGGCAAACCCAATTTATTTACAGCCTTTTGAGATATAAATGACGTCATGCTTCCTGAATCTAGGAGACAACGGAAGGCTTGATAATTACCTTGGTTGTCCAAGATGTCAACCCAAGCTGTAGATAAAAGTACACCTCTCGAGTTGTTATCCTTCATCCCAGCAAGACAAGATGCTCTTGCGGAGACGGCTCATATCATAGTTTGAACTGACGAGGTACTAGACAAATGTGGATCAGTTTCTTTATTAATTTCTGAAGAATTGTTATTAGTACCGACTTGGGTAGAGGCTTGTTTATCGACATGTAATAAAGTATGGTGAGATTTGGATGCACATTTCTTGCATTGGTAAACCGATTTACACGAGCGAATATCATGAGCAGAACTCAGACAATTGAAACAAAGGTGCGACGAACGGCAAAAATATTTTATCTTTCAGAGGGAGTTTTCGAAGTGAATGAATTACATCTATAAATCGAATGATTTCCTTTACAATATAAACAACTGGTAGAAGACGAGTTATTTACCAAAGACGCAGGATTTCGTTGAGTTCGTGGAATAAGTATTATTCGAGTGAGATTTACCAGCGGAGTTAATATTATAATTATTACGTTTGACTTGGCCAAAAGAAGGCGAAACGTCAATAGTATCGAGAGCCAAACAGTGTTTTTCCAAAAAATCCGTCAAATCGATGTATTTTGGAATACTGGAGGAACCGTGCTCCAGTTCAAATCGAGTAACAATTCCATGATCAAGTCGTTTAAGTAACATCATCAAGAGCAGAAAGTCCCAGCTATCAGTAGGAAACTTCATCTGCTTGAGAGCAGGTAAGTTTTCCGAATAATTATCGAGTAATTTTCTTAGGTTCGAGACATTATCAGAGTTTACCTTGGGTGCATTATCAAGTTCAGACCAAAGGGCTTGGGCACGAAGACGAGAATTCGAGTACCTTTTCACTAAGGCATCGTATGCAATCGTGTAATTATCTGTAGTTAAAGAAAGAGTGCGAACCAAAGACAACGGTGGACCATGCAACGAAGATATCAGATAATTAAATTTCTCAATGGCACTCAACGAAACATTATTGTGAATAAGAGCATCGTATAAATCGAGATACGACGGAAATGACTTATAATCACCATAAAATTTTAATAATTCAATTTTTGGAAGCTTAATATGAGAACTGGAACCACTCGATGGATGCATGGTGGAATTCAATACCATAGAAGATGCATTTCCTGCATCGGATTCGAAAAGATCTGAATAAACGCCCTTTATGAAGTAATATTCACTTAGAAAACCTTCGCGAATTGTATTTTCCGCGTCGAAATCAGCCGTAGCTTCCGCTAACAGAGCGCTTACCACATTATTGTGTTGTTTCAAAAATTCCTCTTTGATATCTTCCAGTTCTACACACCTTACTTTGAATAATGTTCGGACAGTTTTATCAATTTTGGCGCGATCGGCCAAAGAATGAATTACAGTAATGTCGCACAGGCATGTTTTTCGAAACGTTTGAAACTTTTTCAATTTGTCCATATTCAATACGGAAGCGAGACGTGAACAAAATCAGAAAATTATTTTGTTCGCCAGTAAGCAAATTAAAATATCACGCGAATTTACCTGGGGGATCAGTCAACGAAGATTGCTCGAATTAAATGAAGATACGCATGAATCTTGGACAGTGACACGCCCACCTGTAAATAGTGTATGACCTTCACACGGAAAATAACTCAAAATGGCTAGTTTGATTTGGATTGGAATCGATCCGATTGCAAAAAATCGTGAAACTGTTGAAAACTTGCTTTTTTGCACAATTTCGGTCGGAATTTTACCAGAAATGGAACGAAAATGATCAAGATAATGATAAATAGGCGAATTTGAGGTGTATAGTCGTTTGCTACAGCAATGAATGTATTTATGAGAATATTGAAACTTTTCAAATTTTTACTTTTCCACAGGGAAAATAGTATCAAATCCCGGTAATCCAGGCTCGAAGGACCAATGTTCCGAACGAAAGCTCGTAAGTGGTTGGATAATGAACGGTAACTTTGAATACTATCTTTTTCGTAGACATAAAAACAAAGAGAAAGGAACTCATCAATTGCATCCACGACTTACCAATCAAATTCGTGCTGGCTGCTTCGGGGCGCCCCTTCTTCTGCTCTGGTTGTTGACTATTTTCGGGCACTTCACAAAATAAAGTTTATATAACAATGTACATACAGCGTGCTATCCAAAATGGTGGCAAAGACCAACATTGAGAACCGGCGATTGATCGCCTAACGAGCATTGAACGATACTGATTTTTGTCTCTGTTCTGGTTAGTTTCTGCGCCGTCGTGACAAGAGTCGCAGAAACCCTAAAATCGATACCATTGACCGGATTTGTCGATCGGTGCAATTGGTTTGTATAATTGACAATATTGATTTGAATTTTATCTAGAAACCTCCACGAGCTTTCCCAAACAATCAGTAAGTGATGAAAATTTAGATAGAGCAGTGATCAAAATAAATGATGTGCTAAAAAATATGGATAAATATTTAAAAATGAATAAATTGAAGTTAAATGTAAGTAAAAGTAAGGCAATGATAATTACTACACCTTATAAATATAAACAAATAAATAGTAGTAACATTAACATAGAAATAAACAATGAAAAAATTGAAATTGTAAAGGAATTCAAATATCTGGGATTTATGTTGGATAATCACCTATTATTTAATAGCCACTTTGAATATATCAAAAAGAAAATCTTGAAGAAACTGTATTTCTTTTCTAGAGTGTCCCAAAACTTAGTCTAAATTCCAGAATAATTGTGTACAATACTATCATTCAACCTCATTTTGAATATTGCCCTACATTACTTTACTGCTTTGATTTAAATAAAATATCCCAATTACAAAAGTTATAGAATCGAGCAATGAGAGTAGTATTGCGATGTAGTAGGTCAACTCCTATATTATTGATGCTAGAAACTTTACAGTTATTTACTGTGGAGCGAAGACTGACCTACTTAACTATGATCTATATCTATAAAATGATACATGAACTGACTCCAACATACTTGGGTAAGTTTATTATAACTGTCAACCAAATCCATACAATACTAGAGGCCAAAATCATTTATATGTAAACAGGCAGAGTACCTCATATAATGTAAAAGTTTATTTTTAAAGGATTTATTCAGTACAATAGTTTACCACAAAATGTAAAAGAGTCAAAAAGTATTGCAGAATTCAAACAAAATTTGATTTTGTATTATAAATAAGAAAATATTTTATTTTATACTGTATTATGTTTATTTTTTTTATATATATTTATACTCACATTTATTAGATTTATTAGATATATTTATACTTACATTTATTATACTTTATATGTATTGTAAGATAGGTATGTCAACTATATTATTTTTTGTAAATTAGGATTGTCCTACTTAATTGAATAAATGAAAAAAATGAATGAATAGTAAAGCTGCAAGCTTTTCCATGGCATTATTTTCTTGGACATTATTGTTCTCGAAAAATCTTTTATTTCTGCGATCCATATTATTCGTAGGAATTTCATTATTTTGAAAGAAATCAGCTCTTTCCTGAATTCCGTGATTAGGGCGCCAGCAGTTTTGCATTTGCGGCCTCGAAACTGCAAAAGACCGATTTATCGGTTTAATAACTTGCCTCTGACTGGGCAGCATCACCGTCGAGGCGAGTTGTGTATTTGGGTCTCCAAACCTCAAAACACTACGATTTGATTCCATACTAGGAACTTGAAAAATGTCTGACACCCGCCTTTGTGTTTGTGCAAAATTTCCTTCGAGATTTAATTTTTCGCTGTTCTCCCCCATCATGTGGGTTCGCTCCTTATACAAAGAATTTAACCCAGAACTACTATCAATTCCTGTGGTAATATTTGCCCTTGCAATATTGTCTGAAAATTCATTACTGCACTCTCAAGTATTTTTCTCAGGCATCTCGTTACCCGAAAAATCTCGTTTTCTTTCTATTCCATTATTTAAGCCTACATTTATCGCTATTGCTTCATTACAATACCATACAACAAAAACATCACAAACTACAATTTTCGCAAAGCTAACTTTCCTGAACTATATTCAGCTTTCCTCTACACCGACTGGTCATGTCTGAACCAATATTTTAATGTAAATCTAGCAGTAGCAAAGTTTTACTCAATTATTTACTCTGTACTTGATCTATGGGTTCCTACTCAAACCAACTTCAATAGTAAATACCCCCCTTGGTTTAACAGTGATGTAATTCGTGAAATAAAACAAAAACATAAAGTTTTCAAAAAACTGAAAAAAACTCAATCGGAACTTGACAAACAGCAATTCAAGGAACTCAGAAAATCTGTCAAATCAAAAATATCTATCGCATATGAAGAATACCGACGAGCAGCAGAAAATTCAATCAAAACTGACCCATGCAATCTATGGTCATATATCCAAAACAAAAAAGGATCCTCTAGAATTCCAGGCATTGTATACCATAACGACAATGAATACAGTAATCCATCCAGCATTGTCAATATATTTGCTGAATTTTTCGAAAGTGTTTACACCCCTATCTCGAATACAACAAACAATTTATCTAATCTGTCGACTAATTACCCTACTATTACTATAACATCCTTTTCGGAAACAGAGGTACTTAATTCCTTGAAAAACTAAAACCCAAACGAACGTCAGGATCTGATTCGATACCGAGTTTCCTGGTCAAAGACTGTGTACAAATTTTTGCTAAACCTCTTCAGACAATTTTCAACCTTGCCCTGAAATCTGGATGCTCTTCCCAGATGAGTGGAAAACTGCCAAAATTTGCCCAATATTCAAATCCGGAGCAATAAACAATGTTGCAAACTACAGACCAATAACACTTCTCTCCAATTTTGCAAAGGGCTTTGAGATATGTCTCTACAATTCACTATTTCCAAACCTAAAAAATATCATCACAAATGACCAACACGGATTCATGAGCAAACGATCAACGGTCACCAATCTGATGTGTTTCACTCAGGCGGCGAGTTCTGCACTTGACAATCATTCTCAATTGGACACAATCTATACCGACTTCTCAGAAGCCTTCGACAAACTAGATCACCAGATATCTGAACAAACTAAACTTCCTTGGCTTTGACACACAACTAATTAAAATTTTCAATCTTATCTCCAAAACCGCACACTCTTTGTTGAATTTAGAGGACACACATCCTATCAATTCATCGCCTCAAGCGGCGCCCCACAAGGAAGCAACTTAGCCCCCCTCTTATTCTCATTATTTATAAATGATATTGGTAAAAATATCTCCAGCAACTTGCTGCTATTTGCAGATGACTTGAAAATATTTCGAAGAATTCAATCACTAAACGACTGTACAATCTTACAGGACGACATTCATGAACTTCTCCATTGGTGCACCGAAAACAAACTACCACTAAATGTCCAAAATGCAAATACACTACTTATTCTCTGAGAAATGCAATCATTGATTTTCAATACTCCCTTAGCAACACTCCATTAGAGCACAAAGCACAAAATAAGGACCTCGGTGTTGAATTTGACCCAAAACTCAACTATAATAACACAACCTCCTCTGCAAAGAGGATGACCGGTCTAATATTTCGTACATGTAGAGATTTTCAAAACAAAGAATGCCTCACCACCCTATACAAAGCATATGTAAAATCAAGACTGGATTACTGCTCTCTGATATGGTCACCACTCTACAAATGTCATATCGATCAGCTCGAGTCAGTACAGAGGCTCTTTATGAAGTATGTGTCATTCAAGACAGACGGAGTCTACCCTCCACAAGGTTTCAAAAACAATATGTTATTGAATAAATTTTCACTCCTGTCACTAGAAAACTGTAGAACATACTATGCCTGCTTGTTCATTTACAAACTCGTACATAACTTAATAGACTGCCCCGAACTGTTAACACAATTGAACTTTCATGTTCCACGAATCAACAGCAGGTACGAAACTTGCTTCTACTTAAACAAAAACAACACAAATATTCTCGTTAAATCTCCTCTGCACTCAATGTGCAAAAAAACAAATGAAGTCTGCACAAACATCGATATTTACAACGAATCAATAAGTTCCTTTAAAAACAAAGTAAAACAAATATTCTATAGCAAACAATCACTTCCATATCCCCAATAAACAATTTCGAGCTTGTTCTATCGTTCCCACACATGTAATTTGTACCATTTAGTTTTAGTTTATATATTTAGCTTAGTTATTTCTAAATGAAACTTGCTTCATATTTTCAACTGTCTTGTAATTGGGTTCTTCCTGTTTAGACAATAAAAGGTTTTTTTTTTATTATTATTATTACTTTAAGTGACTTGTGCTTTTTCAGGCCGATTAGACCTCGAAATTGCTTGAGTTGAAAATGCCATATTTTCTTGACTTTGAGAAACTTCAGGATTAATTTTTAAATAGCTCTGAAGGCCCCTCGCTTCTTGCCATGTCTAGTTCGGAGGGGCATCTTTTGAAAAAAATATTCTAGTTAAAGTTTTACTGAAAATACACCTCCAGCCAGCTCGATCTCAGAGGGGGTGATAAAACTAAACTACGATACGAGCTCCAAGCTATCCTATAATATTTGTAATGGAGGAGAAGAACACTAAAGCGGAAATCTCGTGAGTCTAGACAATTTCCGATTTCGAATAAGAAAACCGAAATTATTCTAGCCAAAATAAAATAGAATGAACTTCAACATTTAGTTTTTCTTAACAAAAATAGAACAAATTTAAAAATGAACTTGCATTAAAACTTCTCTTGACTTTAGAAAAGATCTTTTCATATGTCTAGTTTAAAACCTTTAATATTGGCAAATGGCCTGATATGGTTTATTTATCATCAATACTGCTCATCGCCGAACTTCCTGTTCTGACAGGACGTCTAGGGTTCTATCTTCGATTGCGAGAGCCCTATCAGAAATCTGTTATTCATGAGAAAATGATTTAGCTTAGCTCCAGGACCCTGCGATGCCCCTTCATTTGAGAGCGGACCTGTAGGAAGCTGTACGAGTCCCTAATACCCTACGCAACACTGTTTCTAGTCGTAAATATCGCGCCTATCTCACCACGTGTATCCTAACACCGTCACACTTGGTGCCCGCTCGTCTCCGGAGATGTCCTCGAGGTGCGTGGAATGAGATTCCATGGCCCCAAACCTTGAAAAAAGGACGACCTTCCACACCTGGTGACACCCCAATACCAGCTCGGCTGTCATGGCTAATCACCAGCATGTAGCGGAATGACAGGGAATTGCATCCAAATAAAAACACACTGCTAAAATTCTTATTCTGCTCCCTCGTTCCGTAGACTACGTAATTTGGGCTACGAATTCCTTTTTGAAACCAACTTATTGTTGGCAGAAACGATTGATAATGAATATGAGTTTGGTACAATTGGTAGGCTGGAGTCCTCCTTAAATAACCATGAAATATAATCCTAGTATGTGATAGTCGTAGCTATCCTCTATCGATGATACGAATAAGATTTCCAATCGGAGAATTTCGTGCAACTTGTCCAAGTTGCTCTTCGGGAAAGTTATTTCTGCAAATCCACCAATATGAATAGTCAATGAAGCGCAGCGTAGAGCTCAAATTATGGCGACATGACTCTCAGATTAACTGAGCAAGACTAACTGACTTTTGGTAACTTCGCACGCTTAAATAAGACGGCTTCTAGAATTGGTCGGAATTGTCAAAAGGGGCGTAACCCTGCAATTCGCAATTACAATACTATATTTCGAGTGTTTTCACTCTAGATTTCATTCGAACTTTTTTCCGAATTATACAAAATATATTTTATGAAAACAATATTTAACATTAATTTGCTGAAATGGGCCAAATGCGGCATTTGACGACACGACCCCCTCCAAAAAGGACGCTTAACAAATGTACCAACCATATTTATCACCAACACAACCACCAACGCCTTGAAAGAGGCTTTTTTTTCACTTTATTTCAACAGCATCATACATCTTATATGGCACTTCATGCCCAAATACCCCAGAGAGTTAACAGTAATTGGTCCCTATCCTAATTGGGTACAACGTTAACTTAAAACTACTTACTTGAAATTTCAAATTTTTTCAGGTAACATGAACCGAACAGATACGGATACTCCTCAATCAATCTCAATCCCCCTCGAAGAGTGACAATATATAGCCAGAAAACTAGATGTATGCCATCTGTAGCCGGGAATATAGCTGTTTGGCCATCCGTAGCCGGGAATATAGCTGTTTGGCCATCCGTAGCCGGGAATATAGCTGTTTGGCCTTCCGTAGCCGGGAATATAGTTGTTTTTTAAGAAAAATGAACTATAGTGGAAAAAAAAACTCAGGTAAGTTTTAACGAAACGGAATGGAACGAAACGATACGATAGGATACGATAGGATACGATTGGATAAGGTAGGATACGATAGGATACGATAGGATACGATTCGAAACGATTCGAAACGAAAGGAAACGATACGAAACGATACGATAGGATACGATACGAGACCGAGACGAATTGTCAAAAGGGGCGTAACCCTGCAATTCGCAATAACAATACTATATTTCGAGTGTTTTCACTCTAGATTTCATTCGAACTTTTTTCCGAATTATACAAAATATATTTTATGAAAAATAATATTTAACATTAATTTGCTGAAATGGGCCAAATGGCATTTCACGACACGACCCTTCCAAAAGGCGCTTAACAAATGTACCAACCATATTTATCACCAACACAACCACCAACGCCTTTGAAAGAGGCTTTTTTTAACTTTATTTCAACAGCATCATACATCTTATATGGCACTTCATGCCCAAATACCCCAGAGGGTTAACAGTAATTGGTCCCTATCCTAATTGGGTATAATGTTAATTTAAAACTACTTACTTGAAATTTCAAATTTTTTCAGGTAACATGAACCGAACAGATAAGGATACTCCTCAATAAATCTCAATCCCCCTCGAAGAGTGACAATATATAGCCAGAAAACTAGATGTATGCCATCCGTTGCCAGGAATATAGCTGTTTGGCCATCCATAGCCGGGAATATAGCTGTTTGGCCATCCGTAGCCGGGAATATAGCTGTTTGGCCTTCCGTAGCCGGAAATATAGTTGTTTTTTAAGAAAAACGAACTATAGTGAAAAAAAAACTCAGGTAAGTTTTAACGAAACGGAATGGAACGAAACGATACGATAGGATACGATAGGATACGATAGGATACGATAGGATATGATTGGATACGATTGGATAAGATAGGATACGATAGGATACGATAGGATACGATTCGAAACGATTCGAAAGGAAAGGAAACGATACGATACGAGACCGAGACGAGACGTCTAGAATGGCGGCTCGCCATTGGTCGGAATTGTCAAAAGGGGCGTAACCCTGCAATTCGCAATTACAATACTATATTTCGAGTGTTTTCACTCTAGATTTCATTCGAACTTTTTTCCGAATTATACAAAATATATTTTATGAAAACAATATTTAACATTAATTTGCTGAAATGGGCCAAATGCGGCATTTGACGACACGACCCCCTCCAAAAAGGACGCTTAACAAATGTACCAACCATATTTATCACCAACACAACCACCAACGCCTTGAAAGAGGCTTTTTTTTCACTTTATTTCAACAGCATCATACATCTTATATGGCACTTCATGCCCAAATACCCCAGAGGGTTAACAGTAATTGGTCCCTATCCTAATTGGGTATAACGTTAACTTAAAACTACTTACTTGAAATTTCAAATTTTTTCAGGTAACATGAACCGAACAGATAAGGATACTCCTCAATCAATCTCAATCCCCCTCGAAGAGTGACAATATATAGCCAGAAAACTAGATGTATGCCATCCGTAGCCGGGAATTTAGCTGTTTGGCCATCCGTAGCCGGGAATATAGCTGTTTGGCCATCCGTAGCCGGGAATATAGCTGTTTGGCCTTCCGTAGCCGGGAATATAGTTGTTTTTCAAGAAAAACGAACTATAGTGGAAAAGAAACTTAGGTAAGTTTTAGCGAAACGGAACAAAATGGAACGAAACGAAACTATACGAAACTATACGATAGGATACGATACGATAGGATACAAAGGATACGATAGGATACGATACGATTCGATACGATACTTTTTTCTAATTCGAGAACGGTGATAGATAAAGCGATTCGCGAACGCCAATCGATTCAAAAGGGTCAATTTGGTCTTGGTACGAAGTTTAAAATCGATTGAAAAAAAATCGACAGAAACATTCCATAAGTGGGGGTAAATCTTCGAAAACTCAAAGTGATCCTATCGAACTGACTTTTGGTAACTTCGCACGCCTAAATAAGACGGCTTCTAGAATGTCAGCTCCTTATTGGTCGGAATTGTCAAAAGGGGCGTAACCCTGCAATTCGCAATTACAATACTGTATTTCGAGTGTTTTCTCTCTAGATTTCAGTCGAACTTTTTTCCGAATTATACAAAATATATTTTATGAAAAATAATATTCAACATTAATTTGCTGAAATGTGCCAAATGCGGCATTTCACGACACGACCCCCTCCAAAAAGGACGCTTAACAAATGTACCAACCATATTTATCACCAACGCCTTGAAAGAGGCTTTTTTTTCACTTTATATTGTAACGAAGTTACTATTTTCCCGCTATATTTATCAGACAAAAGCTCCCTGTAAAGAATTAAACTCCGCTTGACGGTAATAATAGGTCTAGAAATGCCATTCGTGTTGGTGATAAATCCGTGGATTACATATATCCTAATAAAACAGACTAAACGCCTTCCGGAAACCACGCGATTCACGCCAGGCGAGCTGACATAGCACGCACGAGTATTCCCTGCGCCGGCTATCGTCTCTCGAGAAAACATTCTCAACAAGCAAGCTGGGCGATATTCAAACGTCGACGAGACATTTCAGTCCTCCGATAGAAGCCTGAGCCAGCAGTCCAGTCGAACCCAGAGCATACGATACCGAGCTGACGTCACGCCACGAGATTCCCACTTTAGGAGAATTCCACGAGGATTGAACGGAACACGTGGAGTTTTTTGTCAGACGCCCGAGAGTACAGTTGAGTCGAGACAAAGACGCACGCACCGAGCTGACGTCACAGCACGAAGGATTTTACAAGCTGGGTAATTATTCTGTGAAAGTATAATTTGTATCGCAAGCGACAGAGTCCACAAAACGGCGCGCGCATATAAGTCGATCGGGAGGTATTCGGAAAAGAGTGAGAAGCCGGCCGTAGTTCCGTTTCGACATATTTCAAAGATTCAGTAGCTTGCCCAGCCCAGCAGAAGCAGCCACGCGTCCGACTAGTATCCAGAGTGAGAGCCAGAGACCGAAGCAGTCCATGACCGTCCCGAGCTTTGCCGAAGGAGTAGGATCAGAGTTTGGGTAAATATTGTATATTGGAAATATTTTGTAAGTACCCCAGGTGTGATTTGCGCATGATCAAACAATAGCCGTCAGAGGCCCATGTTCACTTTATTGAGGCGCTGATAAAGTTAGTCGTGTTTGAGAGCCAATACGAACCACCACGCACGCCGAGTGATAGCCCGTGACCGTTAGACCAGTATATCAGATCCGGTGAGTTATTTAGTTTCCTTTACAACAAGAGCAGGTTAGTAATGTGATACGTTTGGCTAAGTTGAAAAGCACGGGTGGAGGATCAGATCCGGTGAGTTATTTAGTTTCCTTTACAACAAGAGCAGGTTAGTAATGTGATACGTTTGGCTAAGTTGAAAAGCACGGGTGGAGGTCGCATAGAAGAGGTAGACATTTCTCGCGTCTCAACTTCCTGCGCTCCGACGTTACTTTATAGACAGAGATAGGAAGCACGGTTGGAGGTCGCATAGAAGGGGTAGACATTTCTCACGTCTCAGCTTCCTGCGCTCCGGCGTGTCGGGTTTTTAGGGATTAGTAAACACGGTTGGAGGTCGCATAGAAGGGGTAGACATTTCTTGCGTCTCAGCTTCCTGCGCTCCGGCATGTCGTAAGTAAAAAGCATAAAATTAATAGTAAAACACGGTTGGAGGTCGCATAGAAGGGGTAGACATTTCTCACGTCTCAGCTTCCTGCGCTCCGGCGTGTCTTGATCAGGGAAAGACAGAGAGGGAGAATAAAAGTTAGGCAGGATAGGTTAGGCCAGCCCCACGTGGAGCATTACGAACTGCTATTGAAATGAGTCGCTTTGGCCGTCCGTAAAGACTTGCATTTGATACCCGCTGTTGCCTTGCCCCCGTTTTTGAGCTTGCATACTAATCCGTACGACCCCCCCCCTAAAAACTCACAGTTTAATACCCGCTGTTGCCTTGCACCCATGTTTTTGAGCTTTATTACGAATCCGCACGATCCCCCCTTTTTCACAAGAGCTTATGGTTATTACGTGTACTCCGCCTACGTTAACACACCCTTCCTGCTGCGTGTCGCTATTTAGTGATTGCCCTGTGTGTATTTGTTGTGATAACTTGAGGCCGCCGTCAGCCTTTACTGTATTTTAATGTTATTAATATACCTGTTTATCCTGTTTGTAGTATTCTTTCATTGACTATTCTGAGTAGAATTTGAACATCTAGTGCGCAGTCGCCACCCAGGTTCGAAACCCAGTTAAAGGCAATTAAAGCCTGCCTTGCTGGCCCTGTTACAGTGTCACGACTATATTGACCCCTGGAGTGTCTTTCTTCACTGAGACTGCCCGGAGCAAAAGTGGCCTTTTCCACTATAAAGCTAAAGGCGGCGCCCGAGGAAAACCGAGAATAGTGAAAAGCGCCAAAGTTTGATAATAGGGGGAGAAACCCCCTTACAATATCAACAGCATCATACATCTTATATGGCACTTCATGCCCAAATACCCCAGAGGGTTAACAGTAATTGGTCCCTATCCTAATGGACCTTTTTATGCATCATGAGAAAACACTGTAATTAGAAAGTATATGTACTAATATCACTTGGGATTTTTTTTTTCTGATGGGTAGTTTTTCTATAATCCTGGAAAAAGTGGGTTCGTGCCGTCACGTTCACTAAAAGTTGATTTGGCATCGTTGTATGCCTTGCGAATCATGGAATTGTGACGTAATGACATTTGTTATTTGATACTTTAATAGGTTCGTTCGTTTGCTCCACGGAATGGAATTATCAATCGTTTGTCTCTCTACAGCTTTTTTTCTTGCATATATCTGATACGAGACACGAGATATGCAGAGAACTGCTGCAAATGAACAAGCTCTCCATGAATGTTTGGTATTGAAAAATTTCGGAAATTATTTTCTAATTTTTATAACTATGAAAATGTATAAAAAGTGCTATGTGCCCGGTTGTCTGAACATCAGTGAAAGTGAATCAAACTTTTGTAAAAAGCGGAAATATATGCTTTTGTGCAGAACATTTCCAGGTGAGTACATCAAGGAACGATCTTTAATTTCACTCAATGCAAGTTTGCAAAATCATTGATCAGTACTGTATTTTATATCCAGTCCTATAAACATATTGTTCTTTGGTTCCAGCTGAAAGAAGATACTATGAATTGGGAATATGCTAGAACAACGGGATCCAAATTTATGTTCAAGAAAGATGTCTGTCCACATATCAACCTGAAACGACATTGGTCTGACAATGTTTCATCATAAGTACATGACCTACCAACGATGAAGAAACCCAAACCAAATGAAAACATCACTCCTGCAGCTAGTAAAACTGTGTTGAGTGACATTACATCCATGGGAAATATTTACACAAGAGTTTCGAATAGTTCTTCTCCTAGCAGTAGCCAAGCTAGTACATTATCCGATTCACCAAAATAACACCACCAAAAAAATTCTGAGTATATTCCTAGTCAGTCTTCATCCGATCCTGATTGTGAAAATATCGAAGGACAGCAGGGCCAGCGCTTATCTATTGCACTTATAGAAAAGAAGAGTAATTTTATTTGGGGCTCCCTGAAAATGTTTACCACATTGTGAAATACATTACCAAAATTGAAGAAATTAAATATATGGATGTTCTGATAAGTTTAAAAAAGATACGGGTTGGGGATGTATACTCTCGATTGGCTGATGACTTTGATTGGAGTTAATCAAGTGTTCGCAAGATATTCACAAAAGCTGTGCCTATGATGGCAAATTGTTTACAAGAGCTTATATATTGGCCTGACATATCTGAAATTGAAAGAAATTTGCCGATCCCTTTCAGAGCTCGCTATAAGAAAGTTAATTCAATTATTAATTGTCTGGAAATTGAAAAACCCTCTGATCCTGTTCGTCTGTCCATGACTTGGTCAGAATAGAAAAAATGCAATGCTGCAAAAAAATTTAAAATGGCACAATACAATTAAATTTTATTTCAGGAGCATACGGTGGACGAATTCTTTAACAACTTTGTCGATATGATTCATTTCTTCTATTTCAATTGATTGAAATTCAAAAATACTTTAAATAACAAGAATGTGCAGTATTATGTCAAAGTTTTCTAAGGTTTGTTGTCACATTCTCTTCATGAATGCCAATATCTTCAGAATTTTTTTTTTCTATAGCTTTGTAACCATAGGGAAAATTTTTACCATAGAAAATGTAAGCCTGTATTTGTAAAAAATAGATGAGTTAACGTCTTTACCTTTGAATTAGTATCCCTCAACAAAGAATTGGTGTGAAATAAACAAATAATTTTGCAAAACATTTACGAAATTTGTATGAACATATTTCAAGTCTATTCATTCTAAATTATTAATTATATTTTCAGTAGTTCAAACTTAATAAATATTTCACTCATCACATGAAGGAAACACTAATTTATTTATTTATTTATTTATTTATTGAATACATCCAGCAGGTTCGAAAACCCAATTACAGGTGTACATAATGTCTATTGCGAATATGATTTCATAATTAGGTAGGAATTACAAAAAGAAAAATTAAAAGAAAAGAAAATTCGAATAGCAAAGATAAAACATAAAACTATATCTAAACCATTAATTAGTTTGGTAATAGGCGATTTATTGTATGTTTGAAATTTGATAGGCTCGAAAAGAAAATATCTACGTTGCTTAAGTTATTATAGCTTCGACACATTGTCGAGATGGGACAGTGAAAATGATGAAGCTGCAGGAACCCCAATGTTGAATAGTAGTCTAGATCTAGATGTCACACGCGGAACATTGAAATTAAAAAGATAGTGATTAAGTTTGATGATCCTACTAGGTTATTGACAATTTTATACATAGCTATCAAGTTGCCTTTTTCACTGTGCTTTCTTAACGAAAGCATATTTCAAATTCTTCGAGAAGCAAGTTGTAGTTGTATCCTCTTTCAGGATAGATTCCGTGTTTTTCAGGTAGCAGAATTTTAGAAATTTCTTTTGGATACTTTCAATATTTGAGATGAATTTCAAGTGATTGGGATTCCACACTGGGCTACAGTATTCGAGCTTACTTCTAACATGAGAATAGTACAAAGTACGTAGAGTGTCTATTGAGGTGAATTCCTTGCAGTTCCTTATCAGGAATCCCAATGACCTGGTGGCACTTGAGATGGTATTATCAATGTGTTTCGAAAACGTTAACTTAGGATCAAATGTAATGCCAAGGTCTTAAATTCAAAAATACGAGTTAAGTCAGAGTTGTTGATTTGATAGTTAAATTGAACTGGAATTTGTTTCCGAGTGAATGACATAACTTTGCATTTATTAATATTTAATCCTAGTTTGTTTTTCTCACACCAAATACAGAGATTTTTTATATCCTCCTGTAGTAAGTTGCAGTCTGATAAATTATCTACTTTCCTAAAGATTTTCATGTCGTCTGCATATAATAATGTATGGGAATTAATGCAGTGTGTTATGTTATTAATAAACAGAAGGAATAGAAGAGGTCCTAGGTTAGAACCCTGAGGAACACCCGAAGTAGCAACAAATGTCGATGATTTGACTCCTTCATATTCGACAAATAGATTTCTATTTGATAAATAAGATTTTAGAAGCTGCTGAATATCAGGTGAGAAGCCAAAGTACGGTAGTTTTCTTAGCAATTGTTCATGTGAAACCCGGTCGAAAGCCTTACTAAAATCTGTATAAACAACATCAACTTGATCTCTAGAGTCGAGAGTTTCGGAAACAAACTGAGTAAAAGTACAAAGATTAGTGGAGGTAGAGCGGGCTTTAACAAATCCGTGCTGAGAGTCTGAGATCAAATTTCTCACATGTGCATACATAAGGTCGCCAAGGATTATCTCAAACAGCTTGGAGAATACTGAGATTAGGACAATAGGTCGGTAGTTTATAATTTCGGTCTGTTTACCAGCTTTGAATACCGGACATACACGAGAAATTTTCCATAGCTGGGGAAAAGTTTTAGTTTTGATGATTATGTTGAAGATAACTAATAGGTACTAATAGGTACCGAATATGAATTTATTTATATTATAATACAAACAGACAAAGCCTACATATATATTCACAGTATAATGCATTTATGATTGATTATATCTAAACAATCACAGAAAAAATAATTCGGCGAATACCCCAATGGATAAGTTCAACAGAAGCTTAAATCCCCACTTCATTTTGAGGAATTCAATCATTGCTTGATCCATTCTGTGTAAACTGTACAGATGCTAGATGAACATGAAACAAAAAGATTTGAAAGTAGTCCATGTCAGGTGGAGTTCTAATTATTAGTAGAAAATAAGTCTGCTCCGCAGTATTTATTTCTAGGAAGAAAATAATGATTTCGGCAAGTATTGTTATCTTCAGGTTTCATAATATAATAGAAAGATACAGGGTCAACATCGTAAAATTGGTAGAGACTTAGCACAAAATAAACATAACATCACCGACTTGCACAAACATTGAATTTAAAATGTCAACTCATTAATTCAGTCGATAACCTATGTTATATTAATCAGTTGACATTTTTACTTCAAATGTTTGTGTAAACTCAGTGATGTTATGTTTATTTTGTGTAATTCTTCTATCAACTTTACAATGGTCACTCTTGTATCTTTTATGTATATTTTAGAACTGAAGATGAAAATACTGCCGAAATAATTACTATTTCTTCCCTAGAAATAAATGCTTTTTACTGTGGAGCAGACTTCATTTTTTCTACTAATGAAAAAAAAAGCTTGATATTTTTTTCAAAGGATGAACAATAACTTTTTTAATGAAAAATCAAAGTGGTTTCAAATATAAATTAGAAAAAAAAAGCATTTTCACTTTATATTTCTTATGAAATAACCAGAGGTTGTGAAGTATCCCCTGTTCAATTTTGATATAAAGTATCATTTAACCAATATATTAGGAGTAATTTTGACAAACTTGAAATAACTAAATGATATAATCCTCACCTTCATTGGCAAATGCTCCACTGGGCCAATCAAAGGAGCTTGCGATCTCAGGGATTACACAGTTCTTTGATATATTCTGTATTCTGTGCATGTGCTGAAACATGAAAACAAAATCAAATCTATATATTTATATATAATGCCTGTGGCTTCCCGTTTCCCATTATCTCGTTTGGGTGCCATAATTGATTTAACAGCAAAAGTAATTTTCAAGTTAGGTTACACACGAATCCTTCATTTGTAATAGAGAGCCAAAACACCAATGTTCATGACCGTAACTCAAAAACTAACCGAAACCCCATAAAAAAATGTACCCCTCATTTGACCCCTTTAGGGGGTGAATTTCAAAAAGACAAGCTCAAATACCAGTTTTCAATATACACATACCTTCAGAGGCCGAACAGTCTAAACACGGACATTCTAGGACATTGCTTCTTCGTCTATCTGCACCAAACAATTATTAAAAAAATGGTGGATTTTTTGTTCCGGTGTGAGCTTTGCTTTCACATTGCAGACGTTTTTTTGGCGTTTCAACTGTATGCAGCCAACAGAATTATCACCACTGGAGTCACTGGTAGATCTGTAAAAAGATAACATGTGTTGATTTACTTTTTTGATGCGAATAAGTCAGTAGAAAATGATCTCGATATTTATTTTTGCTATATACCTAACACAAATTGCTTACCGTTTTCACATTTTTTATTTCAGCACTCAAAAAAGTCATGTTTGTTAAATAAAAAGAGTAAATCATCTCATAATCCACCCTTGGCAAATTTTCCGAACCTGCTTTTACGAAGCCTTGTTTCATTATAAACACACCAAATCGTTTATGATATCAAGAAATTAATAAGTTGATAAAAATAAACATTGATGGTTAACCTCAAATCTCAATATTATTTTCATGGGAACTGTCTGTAACATTTGCGGTGTAGCCAATGATCGGTCTTCATCAAAAGGAAGGCCCGTTCAGAAACTTTGAATGTTTTAAATAAAAAAACCCGTTGTTAAAATAAGTTTTTTTTTTGAGAGTCTATCAATAAACAGAGTTCAATTATATATTAATGGTGTATATCAAGCAGTGAGCTATATTTTTGACAAAAACAGTAATGCGTGTTTCTGAACGTGGATTATGGAGGGGGTAGTTTTCGATGAACGTGACTTCACGGGTACTCTTTCAACCGCAATATCTTTTCGAAATAAAAAATATATGATGGCATTCTAAGTCATTTGGACGTTTCAAATGATATACAATCGACCTATATAAGTTTTGAAATTTTTTTTTCCTAAATGGAAAAGTCCATTGGGTATAATGTCAACTTAAAACTACTTACTTAAAATTTCAAATTTTTTCAGGTAACATGGACCGAACAGATAAGGATACTCCTCAATCCCTCTCGAAGAGTGACAATATATAGCCAGAAAACTAGATGTATGCCATCCTTAGCCGGGTATATAGCTGTTTGGCCATCCGTAGCAGGAATATAGCTGTTTGGCCATCCGTAGCCGGGAATATAGCTGTTTGGCCTTCCGTAGCGGGAATATAGTTGTTTTAAGAAAACGAACTATAGTGAAAAAACTCAGGTAGTTTTTAACGAAACGAAATGGACGAAACATATGTTTAGGAAATATAGATACATAGAGAACGATCGAACGATTGGATACGATAGGATACGATAGGATACATAGGATATGATAGGATACAATAGGGATATGATAGATATGATGAGATACGATTCAAACAAAAGGAAACGATACAATAGGATATGATAGGATACGATTGGATACAATAGGATACATAGGATAAATGGTTACGATCAAACGATTCAAACGAAAAGGAAACGAAGCGATACGATAGGATACGAACGATATGATGATATGAGCGAGCGAATGCGTCTATAGGTCGGAATTGTCAAAGGGCTTAACCCTGCAATTCGCAATTACAATACTATATTTCGAGTGTTTTCACTCTAGATTTCATTCGAACTTTTTTTCCGATTATACAAAATATATTTTATGAAAAAATATTCAACATTAATTTGCTGAAATGGGCCAAATGCGGCATTTCACGACACGACCCTCAAAAGGACGCTAACAAATGTACCAACCATATTTATCACCAACACAACCACCAACGCCTTGAAAGGGTTTTTTTTACTTTATGTCAACAGCATCATACATCTTATATGGCACTTCATGCCCAAATACCCAGAGGGTTAACAGTAATTGGTCCCTATCCTTATTGGGTATAATGTTAACTTAAAATTTTACTTAAAATTTCAAATTTTTTCGGTAACATGAACCGAACAGATAGGGATATCCTCAATCAATCTCAATCCCTCAAGGTGACAATATATAGCCAAAAAACTAGATGTGTGCCATCCGTAGCGGGTATATAGCTGTTTGGCCATCTGTAGCCGGGAATATAGCTGTTTGGCCATCCGTAGCCGGAATATAGCTGTTTGGCCTTCCGTAGCCGGGAATATAGTTGTTTTAAGAAAACGAACTATAGTGAAAAAAACTCAGGTAAGTTTACAAAAATGGAACGAAAAACGGAAAATAGGAACAAAGAACGATTGATCGATTGGAATACTGATGATAGGATACAATAAGGATATGATTGGAAAATCACAAAAAAGGAACTAAAGGATACGATGGATAGATGATCAGGAAAAATAGATAAAGGGATACGATTACGGGATAACAAAATGAAAGGAAACAAGCGACGGCAGGCGACGCTAGAATGGCGGCTCGTATAGGTCGGAATTGTCAAAAGGGGTGTAACCCTGCAATTCGCAATTACAATACTATATTTCGAGTGTTTTCACTCTAGATTTCATTCGAACTTTTTTCCGAATTATACAAAATATATTTTATGAAAATAATATTTAACATTAATTTGCTGAAAGGGAAATGCGGCATTTCCGACACGACCCCTCAAAAGGACGCTTAACAACATGTACCAACCATATTTATCACCAACACAACCACCAACGCCTTGAAAGAGCCTTTTTTTTACTTTATGTCAACAGCATCATACATCTTATATGGCACTTCATGCCCAAATACCCCAGAGGGTTACCAGTAATTGGTCCCTACCCTATTGGGTATAATGTTAACTTAAAACTACTTACTTAAATTTCAAATTTTTTCAGGTAACATGAACAGAACAGATAAGGATACTCCTCAATCAATCTCAATCCCCTCAGTGACAATATATACCAGAAAACTAGATGTATGCCATCCGTACAGGAATATAGCTGTTTCGCCATCCGTAGCCGGGAATATAGCTGTTTTGCCATCCGTGGCCGGGAATATAGCTGTTTGGCCTTCGGTAGCCGGGAATATAGTTGTTTTTTAAGAAAAACGAACTATAGTGAAAAAAAAACTCAGGTAAGTTTTAACGAAACGGAATGAACGAACGATCGATAGGATACGATAGGATACGATAGGATACGATAGGATACGATTGGATAAGATAGGATACGATAGGATACGATAGAATACGATTCGAAACGATTCGAAAGGAAACTATACGAAACGATACGATAGGATACGATACGAGACGAGACATCTAGAATGGCGGCTCGCCATTGGTCGGAATTGTCAAAGGGGGCGTAACCCTGCAATTCGCAATCACAATACTATATTTCGAGTGTTTTCACTCTAGATTTCATTCGAAATTTTTTCCGAATTATACAAAATATATTTTATGAAAACAATATTTAACATTAATTTGCTGAAATGGGCCAAATGCGGCATTTCACGACGACCCTCCAAAAGGACGCTTAACAAATGTACCAACCATATTTATCACCAACACAATACCAACTCTTGAAAGAGGTTTTCACTTCATTTCAACAGCATCATACATCTTATATGGCACTTCATGCCCAAATACCCGAGGGTTAACGAATTGGTCCCTATCTTAATTGGGTATAATGTTAACTTAAAACTACTTACTTGAAATTTCAAATTTTTTCGGTAACATGAACCGAACAGATAAGGATACTCCTCAATCAATCTCAATCCCCTCGAAGAGTGACAATTTGTCCAAGTATGGAAAATATCACCCGATATAAATATGGCTATCATTTCTTTTCAAAATTCAAATTAAATTTAAACATAATCAAGCCCAGAGTGGAAAATTCCATAGTTCTTCATTTTATTAGTAATTCATCATTCAGTATCACATTTATTGAAATACAGTATTTCCTGCATATTCAGAGTTCATGCCGTTCATTAACAGGTGTCGGATTACAATTAAATTTCCCTGATACTGAATGGCAAGGACCTGATTCTGCAATAGGAAGGCAATAAATCATGACTCAACGATATTTTTAATATAAATTGAAATGATTGTTCTTGGTCAGGTTCTTTTATTGTGCCTGTTTATGTGCCAGTCCATGATGACACATTTTCCCCTTGTTTTTCATAATTATGTAAGTGTTACTTTTATTTACTCTTTGGTACATACCCATTGGTTTTTGTTCACTTCCCTTAGTATTTCTGATAGTTTTAATAAACCATAATAGTTTTCACTTCCCTTTTTATTTCACTATACCAGGGTGGTCACAATCCAGAAGTAAAAATGTTTTAACCTCTCGACCAAACGACAATTAGTGGCACCTAAACAGTTAGGGGCCAGGGTTCAGGGTCTCTCAAAGTAGGGCGTGACATTATGGTGGAGGCGGGTCTTCGTTCTTTGGAGGTTTCATTCTTCATAATGAGCCTGCCAAAATTTAAAGGGTTAACAGCAAATAAATTTTTCCTGAAATATTTTTTCTCTTTTAAGATTTTAATTGTGACTTATACCTGGTGTAGGTGATTGTTTTTTTTCAATATATTTTTTTAAATTGAAGTGGACAGGGTGAACCAATAATGTATTTATTTTTCTGGTTTTCAATGGTTTTCTTCCATTAATATGATACAAAGTTTCATAATATGGAAAATATTTGTTTAGTTATTTAATTTTTCCCCTTGAAATTCATTTTATTCTGGGAAGTAATTTACAACTCATTTTTCATTATTTTGGGAGCATTTGTTTTTCTTTTTTCTATAGCAGAAACTAACTCGAGTTTTCAAATATTATCGATAAAGGAATTTTTATACAGTTTCTTTTAATTACTAGGTCACTTTTATCTTCCAATGAAAAATTTGAATAGTTCGTTTTTTTATCTTTCTAAGTTAGAAAACAATACATATTTTTTGTTTATTTTTTTTTCAATAATGAATAACATTTTTGCGTGGAATATTTTTGCTTGTGCGACATTTTTTGATTTTTATTAATATTTCTACTTTTCCACATTTTTGTTTTCTCATTTATATTTATTTGAGGTATTGCTCACATATTTATTAATCCCTGTTTTTGGACATTCCGAGAATAAGAAAAAAAAATATATTTAAGTTAGCAATATTCATTTGATCCCTTCGACATTTTTCTAGAAATAATATTTTGGGAACTTACTCAGTTATTTTATTTATTTTTTGAGATATCGTAGTGAATATAGGGAAATATCTGTTGCTATCAACTTGGAGTACGTCTCCCATATATGCAAATAGAGTTTGATTTAATAAATTTTGGACAGAGAATCTCAACCACATGGTAGTTTGCAATATTTACTTCTGGGGATAAATGAGTTGTGTTTTCCTTAAAGATATTTTTGTCATGGGAATCAATACATAATTCACTTCTCAACATCTCAACATGTCTCTTTTTCATTCGAGAGTTTGACTAGTATCAACAATACATACATATTGATAAAATCAAATTCAATTGTTTTCAAATAACGAACAGCAAAGTGGATTATTTCTTAAAACGTGATATTTTTGTTTTATAATTTTTTTTCTCTAGCAATATTTTGTCGTTTTTTGCCAAGATCAACTTGGACGAAGTGTCTTCTTTTTATTTTATATACATTTATTTAATACACAAATTGCATATTACCACACGGGCCTCTGAGCCTTTATTATCCCATAATTATACATATATACTTAGCTCCGCCCAAAAAAATTATCAAGTGAATACATGTGAAATGATTGTGAAATATGATGGTGAAGTTATTACACAGTGTTAGAATAAAATTATGTCAAAAAGACCTATCACTAGAAGTGCAAAAATATTGATTAAATCTCAAGAACCAAGTGACTTCAATCCACCTCATAGTAGCAGCACAGTAGACAACCCTGGCATAAGCCCATTTGAAAAATCCTCAAGAATTTCGCGTTCACCGCCGGCCCCCTTAAGCCCGATCCAGGAACAGGATTTTCTCCTCCCCCAAGTGATACAAAGAAAAAAAATTCTTCAGGAAGAACCAACTTTGGACGAGTTCCAACTTTCGGACACAGATTCTGAAGATACTCAAGAAAACCCAAAGGAAGAGACAATTGTAGATACACAACAACAAGAAAGGAATCCAACAGAGGAAGGTAAACAACCAAATACACCGGTTCTAGTACCACGGGTAATACCAGTTAACACAAATCCAACAATAATGGCCAATACTACGATAAACGACGCTCTCCTGGCAGAAAAAACTCCATCGATCCCCGATTTCATTTCGCCAGCAACATACAACCCCTGCAAAGGAAACGCCAACTCTTTCATTAAGGGCTATAACCGAACGGCAATAGCCAATGGATGGGATGAAAAATTGAAAATTTGTTATTTTGGAAGTTTCTTGGAAGGAGCAGCTAATATATGGTACACAATATACACTAACTTAGCAGCAAATAATACCAAAACTTGGAGCGACATCTCTGAAGATTTCATCAAAGAATTTGGGGATCAAGATGTTAAAAAAGTGTTGAAATGCGCCTATTACAGAGGAAACAGGGTGAACATGAATCCGTCAAGGCTTATTTCTATGACCTAAAAACACTGTTTTATGAATATGACCAAACCTAAATCCTGAAGACTTCAGGAAATTCTTTGAAAATGGTATCCGCCCGAACGTATATTGGGCATATAGACTGATCAGGGAGGATAATATGAATATGGATAAATTCAAAGACATCGTCCTTAGGCTAGAAGATGTTCTGGAAAAAACTCCAACAAATTTTTTCCCGAATTCACCCACAGCAGTACCACAAGTTAACCAATATACCAACCCTCTAGCCAATGAGGGACATACAGACCAAAATATGGGAGGACACCAAAACTATAATCAACCCACCTACCGCTATAATCAGCAACCACAAGGCCACCAGTATAATCAACCCCGTTATTACAACCCTCCGAGGGGAAATCAAAATTTTATTCAAAACAGGAATCCAGCACCAAGATTCAATAATAACTATAGGGGTTATCAAAACAATCCCAACCCCAAAATAGAAACTATGTGGACAATAGAACCAATCACCAACCACCGGATGGCCACTCAAACAATCGCCAGCAGTTCATTCCAAATACAAGAACAATGGACGGACGACCAAGGTGCTACACATGCGGAAGGATTGGGCACTTCGCCGCAGCGTGTAGGGATAGGCAAACTAACAACCCAAACTCCAATGGACGCCACTATTAGTCCCAGGTGTCGTCTTCTCCACAAATGGGACCACTGGGGGCGCTGACGAACAAAACTACAAAATTTTAACGGTAAATGCTATTGTGAATGGAAATAAATCAAAAGCAATTCTGGTTACAGGAGCTGAACAAAACATCATCTCAAGAGAAACAATAGAGTCGTTTACACCAAACAATAATATAAAATTCCTAATGACAGTTGGGAACAGAAAAATACTTACACTTGGAACAACAACAGTGAAACTAGAGATAGACCATTTAGTAACAGAGTGCCAAGCAGTAGTGGTTGAGAAGTTACCCTGTCCGTTGATTTTAGGAATGGAATTTTTACGAAAATTCAAAACTATGATTGATTTACAAAAGGAATATGTAACCTTCTACCAGGAAAACCAAAGTTTTTGCTCTCAACTATCCTTCACAAATGATAGCAACACGGTGCCATGCTCTCAAAGAGACACAAGGCATGTGAACCTCAGCTACTATACCGCTGCTCATCCCTGCAAAAGAACCCCTAATGATTTCTATAAATTTCTATATAGAGAAGAATGGCTATCACATGTCAAACTGGAAATGGAAAGGCAATCAACCCTAGAACTAATCAATACAAACAAGAACCCAGGGAAAAATACAATGGAAATTGTCAGCGTGGAACAAAAGAAGTTGCCAAACGGTAATGAATCTTTCTGCAAATTTTTGAGAACAAAAATCAATTTCGAAGACCAAACGAGAATCGAGGAAAAAACAATGGATTTATTTGAGGTTCCCCTGGACTATGCATTAGCTCACTGTGTTTCAGCAGACATGAAAATTCAAAAGGAATTGCAGTAACTTTCAAGGAAAAATTTGGTAGAATCGAAGAACTGGTAAATCAGAATCAGGACAGTGGAGGATTGACAGTTCTACAGGTAGAGGGTCGTTATATATTTTACTTGGTAACAAAAATGTTTCATGAATTACTTCCTGCTCCCGAAGCTCTATGGAGCTCTCTGATAAAACTGAGGAACTTCATTCAGGAGCACAATATAAAAAAATTGGCAATACCCAGGCTAGGCTGTGGCCTAGATAAGCTGAGGTGGAAACAAGGAAGAACATGATATATAGCATATTCCAAAACATAGACATCGATATATTAGTATGTTCATTGCCATTGGAAGATAATCAACAAACAAGAGAAACAACAGTACATGACAATGAAGAAATCAGTAGAAGAGAAAACGAACAACCAATTATCTGCACGAACACTACAAACACCGCTTATAAGGTAACAATACAAGGTGACCACATATTAGAGCCAAACGAAGAATACAGTATTCCTATTATTTCGACATGTAACAACGAGAGGGACTTGATTTTTATTATGGATGAAGATTTTCTAATACAACATGGTCTAATTTGTGAGGAGGAACCACAATATCCAAATATACCCCACATGATTGTCAGAAACATGAAACATTATAAAATAAAATTACTACAGGGCATGTCAATCGGTTGGTTGAAAGAGTGGACAGATATCCCAGTAGACAATGCCATAGTCCTTTATGGAACTAGTATAGAGGAAGAAGAAGTAACAATTGAAGATCATCAAATCAAGCACATAACAGATGAAATTTTCAAAAGGAGTCTAAGCAACCTTCTCGAAGAATACAAAGATGTATTTTCAAAATCTGACTTATTTAGCAGAACATAAGATAGATGTGGGAGATGCCTTACCTATTAAAAGCCGCCCCTATAAAGTGTCACAAAAAGAACGGGAGATAATAGATGAACAAATATATGAAATGTTGGATAATAACGTTATCAGACCCTGTCACTCCCCATGGGCCAGCCCAGTAGTATTGGTGAGAAAAAAAGATGGTTCGATTCGTTTCTGTGTAGATTACAGGAAATTAAATAATGTAACAAGAAAATCTTCCTACCCTATTCCAAATATTGATGACATTCTAACTTACCTGGGGGGTGCGAAATACTTTTCAACGCTGGACATGTTTAGTGGTTATTGGCAAGTGAAAATTGAGGAAAACTCCAAGGAATATACAGCTTCCACTGCGCAAGGACACGGCTCATACGAATTCAACGTTCTTAGTTTTGGGCTTTGCAACGCGCCAGCATCGTTTCAGGCTCTGTGCGACAAGGTCTTCGAAGGAATGAAATGGCGCGAAGTTCTCATCTACCTTGATGACATAATAATTTTCTCCAAAACTCTAGATGAACATCTGGAAAAATTAAGAAAAGTTTTTGATAGACTGCGTGATGCGGGATTAACCCTTAAACCAAGTAAATGCGTGTATATCAAGGAAAAAGTGAAAATTCTAGGCCACATTGTCAGTACACAAGGTATAGAACCTGACGAGGACATTCTGGTATCTATCAAACAGTTCCCAATCCCCAAATCAATAAAACAACTACAGAGTTTATAGGACTCTGCAATTTTTACAGGAAGTTATAAGAACTTTGCAAAAATAGCTCGACCATTACACCTAGCAAAAAGAAAGACACAGGATTTATTTGGGAGGAACAGCAACAGCAGGCATTTGAAACTCTGAAAGAAAAACTCACAACGGCACCTGTCCTACATCACTTCAATCCCAACATCGGATGTGAACTTAGGGTTGACGCATGTACAATAGGTATTGGGAGCATTCTGCTGCAAACTGGAGATGACGGAGAACAACATCCAATTGCGTATATAAGCAGAAGTCTCTCAAAATGTGAACAAAACTATACCATCACAGAACTAGAGGGGTTGGCTGCAATTTGGTCGTTGGGGTATCTGCGGAACCTAATATATGGTAGACCGGTGAAGATCGTTACAGATCACCATGCGCTATGCTAGATACGATCACTAAAAGATCCAACAGGAAGATTAGCAAGGTGGTCTTTGAAACTATCCGAGTTCGACTATGAAATTGTCCACAAAAATGGAAAAAACCACTCAGATGCAGACTGTTTGTCAAGAAATCCTGTTTTGACACCAAATACAAATGAAAATATACATGATATCGAAGACATACCAACATTCATCTTGATGGCAAACGACCTGGCAAAAGAACAACAAAAGGATGTGGAAATAAGGACTCTGTTCAACCTGATCAATGATCCCGATGGACACCCGGCCCCGATTGGATTGACCAAACGTGCAAAGAATTTCAGGATAATCGACAGTGTCCTCTATAAAGTGAATCCTACCCCTAATGGTCTGGAAAATCTCTTGGTGATACCGAATCATCTCATTGGAGAAATTCTATTTCAGCACCATTCGGAACCACTGTCAGGACATTTAGGGATAACAAAAACACTGTATAAAATAAAAACCCGATATTATTGGACTAATATTCAAAGGGACGTAGAGAAGTTCGTAAAAGGGTGCAGGCTCGTAAAGGCTATAAAATAAGAAACCAGCGGGAGAATTACAACCAATTCCAGTAGGCACACCCTTTGAGAGGGTAGGGATAGACATCCTAGGTCCATTCCACAGAAGTCGAAATGGAAAAACGGTTATTGTGGTGGCAACCGACTATGCCACTAGGTGGGCAGAAACTGAAGCGCTTCCCAGTGGTAAAGCAGGTCCTGTGGCTAAGTTTATCTTAAATAAGATAATAACCCGTCACGGCGCACCTCGGCATATACTCAGTGATCGTGGCCAAACGTTTAGATCACACCTTGTTCAGGAACTTCTTCACGCTATGGGCACGGTAAATCAGTACACCACAGCGTACCACCCTAATTGTAATGGCCTGGTAGAAAGATTTAATGGGAGCCTGGCAAAAATGTTGTCCATGTACACGAACACTAAGCAAACCGACTGGGACGAATTTTTACCCCATGTTACATTTGCATACAATACTTTCCCGCCAAGATACAACACAATACTCGCCCTTCATGTTGGTGTACGGAAGAGAACCTATCCTTCCAACAGAGGCCAACCTAATGGAAAGCTCCGACTCACCCGAATCTAACCAAATTCGAGAGCGTGCTCTGTTGGTACGTAACAGAGCAATAGAGCACATTCAGAAGAGGCAGACAAAGGACAAGGTCCGATATGATGAAAAACATCGGCACCTAGACTTCGAAATAGGGGATAAAGTCAAAGTTTTCACTCCAATCCAGAAAAGTCGGAAGAAGTGAAAAACTACTATTGAGATGGCATGGACCATATTACATTTCCAGACGAAGTGGAGAGGTGGACTATGAAGTGAAAAAAGGCAGTACAATAACTTCCAGAAAAGAAATTGTGCATGTCAGCAGGATTCTCCCATACCATGATCCATGGACTCCAAGGCCAACTGAAGACCAGGAAGAGCCAGATGACCCAGCAAACCCTGTGTAAATATTTTACCCCATAGCTATAGAAATTTAATGGTAACATACATGTATAACATCGTAAAAATATATTTAAAGAAAATAGTATGTAGGATATTCCCCTGTACTAGCCCCAAGTTTTTTTTCTGGTTTTCCCCCTCAAAACCCATTTATGTTAATAATGAGCGTGATGTACATTGTTTGTTTCTCAATCTCTCAGGTCCCAGATATATATAAAGACAGTATTTGCCAAACACAAACTAGAAGTTAACGCAGGAGCTGTTTGGAGGGCTCTACCCCAAACGGTGAGTTACGAGGCTAATATTCCATTGATCTATGAATCCACCTGGTACGAAAAACCGAAATATTTAGAAAAAGTAGACACAGACAGTTGTATAAACATGAGCATTCATGATTCCCCCGAATACAACATTATAAATAATTTAAATTCTTTGCAAAATGCTTTTAAAACGGAGTTGGCTTCACTCGCACAGAGTTGGAACGCAATGTACCTACGAAACTGCTCAACCTCAGAAAAATTTCATTATGTGCGAAAAAGGTGCCTAGATTTCTTAGGTGATGCTCTCAATTGGTGTTGCAGCGTAGCAACTGATAGAAAACTGGACTTGCTAGTGATGAATGAGAATACCTTGAAAGATACAATTTTCAATCTAAGAAAGGGATTAACTCAATCAATTAAAACAATAAGTGAAAATTCAGTTAAATTCAAAACGTACGAAGAAGCTGCTGCAGCATCATTTAAAAAAATTGAGGATCACACTCACAAGCTAGAAACTATTTTAAATAAACTAAAAAAAGATATTGATAATCATGAGATTGGGCAGGATCGTTTACTCGCTAGTATAGTCACCAACGAATTCCACAACCTTAAACATATTATTGAACTGACTAGGGCAATGAAAAGGCAAGGCGCCATGACATCCTGCCGTCAACACCAAATACCAATACATCCTAGATCCCGAAATCCTTGTCCATGATCTGCAAAATTTAGAAGTGGAATTGAAAAATGTTCAACAGGAACTAGCCATATCTACCAAAGACTTGGCTAAGTATTACCAATTGCCTTTGTGTGATTGCACTTTTTCTAACCAAAAAATCATAATTCATATTAGAATACCTATAAACCGTCAATCCCATTCGTGGGAACTCTTTGAGTTAATAACAACACCTTTTGCATGGTTCAATCAAACATGCAAAATTGAGCACAAAGATATTTTTTTGGCAGTATCAATTAACCCTGATCAGGAGTCGAACCAAATTAGGCAAATATCTGGTTCAGGCCTCAAACACTGTAAACCGCACGAGGACAAATTGTGTTATTTGCCTCGCTTCTCAGCTGATGCCCACCATGGGCCAGCATGTGCCAAACATTTGTACAATGGTGCATCAGTGGAGGAAATTAATCACCACTGCCCCATGAACTGCCACAAATCGTCTACGACAATAATCTCGGAATTGGAAGATGAAATTTATATCATAATCATGCCAAATATAATACGCAGGTAGTGTGCCAAAATAGCACCACAAATATACCTGATAGTGCATACAATATGCCAGGTGCAGTGAAAATAAGGGTACCGTGCAATTGCAAACTGATAACGAATGGAGAAGAAATGATCCCAACAAAATTCCCTTGTCCTCTCTACAGCCCACAAATATCCCACATTACTCATATCATTCCTGCAGCCTGGTCCAACTTAAAATCCTTTATCTTAAACCCAAAAATTAAAATTAATGCCCCTACTTTCAGTAACATAACAGAATGCCTAAATACTAACTGGACATTGAACGTACCACACATTAACCTAACTTCTACAGAGGACAACATAAAAGAACTATTGGAAACAATTCAAGACCAATCCCCATTTTCTTATTCAGATACTTACGGGGTCCATGGCGATACCTTATTCCTAATCTGGAACTCCATCCTCTCGATATGCATTGTGTATATCCTTTTCAATTCTCGGCATAATCTGGCACTCATACCAACTGTGCGAGCGGAGACGAATACTCCAATTCATTATGACATGTTTTTCACTTTGATATGCTTAGCATTTTTCCTCTTCATTGCATATTTATTCATAAAGCTCTTCATCAGATGGCGACAGTCTCGTAACAAACCTAAAAGGAAAGAAAATAAGATACTGGAAGACGATAAAGGAAAGAACTCTAAAAAATATGTGTTGGAGATCGACGAAGGCGGCCCTTCTCAACTTGCCCAGGATAGAAGCGTTAAGTGCACACTACACAAGCATAGTGAATCAGATGATGATCTCTCACTTTCGGAATAGAAAGTATAATTTATATTCAACTCACAGAACTCCTAATATAAGTACTATAATAAACCTTAGAATAGGTGACTCCCTCAAGATTTTTTTGTTAAGGTCAAATAAATGCAATTGGGTTGAAAGACATTGAATGACAATTTGACTTTTTATGAATGGATGATATAGTATGATTTCGAGAATTTATATATACGAAATGAAATAAAAGATATATAGGGAATTAATTAATTGGGTGACGAAGGAAAGTTACCTGTATCACAAGGGAATCATGGGAGAATATCCTGATTGGATTGAATGATTGCCTGTGAATTTTTTTTATTATGATTGAAGTCACAGGGTGAACGTGGAAGAATATCTCGAAGGATTGAACGTTAACCTGTGCTGAAATTCTTTTGAAGTGTTGCCAAGAGAATAAATGAGTTGATAATTATAACATATATGTGTATATATGTGTATATATTGTGGTATATGAATATTCTATGATATATGAACAGTGATTTTGTGAAATGAATATAATATGTATACACAGAGATGATAATAAGTTTTAAAAAAAAATGACAATCCTAGGTGAATGAAATATATATCTATGAATGAAATATATATCTATGAATGAAATATATATCTATATTATCTTCAAGTTCACATCATTTTACAGGTAAATTTCAAATATGTATCAAGGAGGGAGTCAGAACCACTGAAGGAGTTTTTATCAGATAATCAAAATAAAATTATTTGTGTGTATGTATGAAAGATAAGGGGATTTATGTCGAAGCATCTTGGGCTACGTCTCTTATAGAATAACTAACTATTTAAATGGGAATTTCAAATTCCATGGTTTATTGTAGATTGACAATCCCAGTAATTCCGCAAATTTCTAAGAATTTTGGAGATTTGCCATAGGGAATATGAGGGTTAAGGGGTAAAACATATTGCAAGATATGAGTTCTCAGTTCAGTTTTTGGGCTAGTAGTAATAAATATTATATAGCAATAAGTCGTGAAATTAAACATACAGGGAATACCATCGATATTTTGGTATTTTATAGTTGTTTTTTTTTGTAATATTTTTCTTTTCAAAACCTGTAATATTTTTTTTTATTAAGAATACGTACTGCGAATTATTTTCCTGTTTCATGTAACACTGAGACCACGGAGGCACGTCCTGGCAGCAGGCACTGACACAAACCAGAAGGAATGGCCCATCTCCATTGCAAACATTGAACTCTGCAAGGAAGGCATCCACCTCCTGTACAGAAAAATGGTTCAGCTTATGGAAATATTGAAACAGTCACATAAGCTAGGACGAGGAGACGAACATCCCAAAGCAAACATTCCAGAACCTGGTTTACGTACCTGCACGAGAACATCCTAGGTCATGACGCCCTGAAATTCCAATAAGACAGCACGGTGTGAACATTCACGAGTAGCAGGCCGCTGAGATGTTACATTGGGGCACAGTTAGCATTATCCATATACGTTTTTGCATACGATGGAGTTCCAAAGCGTGCAAACTCAGCTATTCCCAAATTTCCTAACCACAACAACAGAAACCCGAAAAACAGTTTACAGGTGGTAAACATCTGTCATCAGTCATTCCGTCATCCGTTCCCGTCGTTCCAAGCTATTCACGAACCAAGGTGTGATCAGTGGGTGGCGCATCACCAGCGACCATCCACAAGCCGGCTGTGTGAGCCGGCAGTTAGAACGAACTACGAACGAACCAACCCAAAGGGACAGCAGCCAAGGCCGTTTTCGTTTTGGGCTACAGCCGTCTTCCGGGAGGAAGAATCCCTGTACCATGTGAGGGTGCAACGGCTTCGAAGCCAAAAGAAGAAGAAGCAGACCCAACACCAAGAGATGGAGCCACGAACTACATTGCATGGAGATGATAGACATTATACCAGACTTTTGTGACCAGTGCCGGACTTAAAATTATTTCGTGCCACGTGAGAACTCTGATGAACCGTTATTGTTTTTGTTTTTTACCCTTTCATATTCATTCATTCTAGTTTTACTGTCAATATTGTTTATTTTTTTTACTTTCACACATTTTTTTATTGTATTTTTTTTTCTTTCGGATAATAATGTCGGGAGTTTATTTTTTTGTATGTTGATATATATGCACTCCCTAATTATTTTATTCTTCTAAAGCTGGAGGCCAGCTTTTCTAAAGGGGGGAAATGTGTCAAGTATGGAAAATATCACCCGATATAAATATAGCAATCATTTCTTTTTCAAAATTCAGAATTAAATTTAAACATAATCAAGCCCAGAGTGGAAAATTCCATAGTTCATTCATTTATTAGTAATTCATCATTCAGTATCACATTTATTGAAATACAGTATTTCCTGCATATTCAGAGTTCATTAACAGGTGTCGGATTACAATTCAATTCCTGAGTACTGAATGGCAAGGACACTGATTCTGCAATAGGAAGCGCAATAAATCATGACTCAACGATATTTTTAATATAAATTGAAATGATTGTTTTTGGCTTGGTTCTTTTTATTGTGCCTGTTTATGCTGCCAGTCCATGATGACACATCTTCCCTTGGTTTTCATAATTATGTAAGTGTTACTTTTATTTACTCTTTGGTACATACCCCATTGGTTATTGTTCACTTCCCTTAGTATTTTTGTATTCTCCATTATGTATATTTTTGGTTTCTGATAGTTTTAATAAACCATAATAGTTTTCACTTCACTTTTTTATTTCACTATACCAGGGTGGTCACAATCACAGAAGTAAAAATGTTTTAACCTCTCGCAAGCCAAGCAAGACAATTAGTGGGCACCCTAAACAGTTAGGGGGCCAGGGTTTCACAGGGTCTCCCAAAGGAGGGCGTGACAATATATAGCCAGAAAACTAGATGTATGCCATCCATAGCCGGGAATATAGCTGTTTGGCCATCCGTAGCCGGGAATATAGCTGTTTGGCCATTCGTAGCCGGGAATATAGCCGTTTGGTCTTCCGTAGCCGGGAATATAGTTGTTTTTTAAGAAAAACGAACTATAGTGGAAAAAAAACTAAGGTAAGTTTTAACGAAACGGAATGGAACGAAACGATACGATAGGATACGATAGGATATGATAGGATACGATTGGATACGAATGGATACGATAGGATACGATAGGATACGATAGAATACGATTTGAAACTAAAGGAAACGATACGATAGGATACAATAGGATACGATACGAGACCGAGACGAGAGGTCTAGAATGGCGGCTTGCCATTGGTCGGAATTGTCAAAAGGGGCGTAACCCTGCAATTCGCAATTACAATACTATATTTCGAGTGTTTTCACTCTAGATGTCATTCGAACTTTTTCCCGAATTATACAAAATATATTTTATGAAAAATAATATTTAACATTAATTTGCTGAAATGTGCCAAATGCGGCATTTTACGACACGACCCCCTCCAAAAAGGACGCTTAACAAATGTACCAACCATATTTATCACTAACACGACCACCAACGCCTTGAAAGAGGCTTTTTTCACTTTATTTCAACAGCATCATACATCTTATATGGCACTTCATGCCCAAATACCCCAGAGGGTTAACAGTAATTGGTCCCTATCCTAATTGGGTATAATGTTAACTTAAAACTACTTACTTGAAATTTCAAATTTTTTCAGGTAACATGAACCGAACAGATAAGGATACTCCTCAATCAATCTCAATCCCCCTCGAAGAGTGACAATATATAGCCAGAAAACTAGATGTATGCCATCCGTAGCCAGGAATATAGCTGTTTGGCCATCTGTAGCTGGGAATATAGCTGTTTGGCCATCCGTGGCCGGGAATATAGCTGTTTGGCCTTCCGTAGCCGGGAATATAGTTGTTTTTTAAGAAAAACGAATTATAGTGGAAAAAAAACTAAGGTAAGTTTTAACGAAACGGAATGGAACGAAACGATACGATAGGATACGATAGGATACGATAGGATACGATAGGATACGATAGGATACGATTGGATACGAATGGATACGAATGGATACGATAGGATACGATAGGATATGATAGGATACGATAGGATATGATAGGATATGATGAGATACGATTCGAAACAAAAGGAAACGATACGAGACGTCTAGAATGGCGGCTCGTTATAGGTCGGAATTGTCAAAAGGGGCGTAACCCTGCAATTCACAATTACAATACTATATTTCGAGTGTTTTCACTCTAGATTTCATTCGAACTTTTTTCCCAATTATACAAAATATATTTTATGAAAAATAATATTTAACATTAATTTGCTGAAATGGGCCAAATGCGGCATTTCACGACACGACCCCCTCCAAAAAGGACGCTTAACAAATGTACCAACCATGTGTTATTTTTCCTGACATAAAGGTATCTTAAGAACCTCTTTTGTACTTTCTCAATGCGGTCTATGTGTGTTTGGGCTGAAGGCATCCAGATTTGTGCTGCATATTCCAGATGTGGTCTCACTAAGGCATGATAGAGCTTGATAATTGTTCCCAGTTCGAAGGACTTGCTATTTCTAATGATGAAACCTAAAACTTTAAATGCTCTATTAACCGTCTTGGTGTAGTGCGAATTGAATTTCATATTGCTCTGAAAGTTAACTCCCAGATCTTTGATTTCACTCCTTTTTTCCAACTCGACCCCGTCTATGTTATAGGTATGTTCAATGATGTTAGTTTTCCGTGTAAAGGTCACTACAGAGCATTTCTTTATGTTAATTGACATTTTATTATCTTTGAACCAACGACTAATATTTTTTATATCTGTCTGTAGTAAGAGGCAGTCTTGGGGAGAAGATATTATTTTGAAGAGTTTAAAATCATCAGCAAATAGCAGTCCCATAGATTCAGAAAGACAATCGGGCAGGGAGTTAATATACCATGTAAATAATAGTGGACCTAAGGTACTACCTTGCGGTACACCAGAGGTAGCTGTATACTTGTTTGAAGTATTTTTGCCTATCTTCACCGTGAGGGCCCAATTCAACAGATATGATTTTAAAAACAGAAAAGTGGAGTGTGATATTCCCATGGCAACTAGTCGATCTAGGAGCAGCCCGTGGTCAACCTTGTCAAAGGCTTTCTCACAGTCTGTATAGATGACATCCAGTTGCTTTTTGTTTTTTATTGCTTCGGAGGCATATTCTGACAATATGCAAAGGTTTGAGACTGTAGATTTATCGGTGACAAATCCATGCTGAAATATAGAGATATTTGGTTTTAGAGCACTTGTTAAGTTGGTACATACAATTTGTTTAAAAATTTTTGCCATTACGTTAATTATGTTTATTGCTCTATAGTTGTTGATTATGATAGGATATGATGAGATACGATTCGAAACAAAAGGAAACGAAAGGAAACGAAAAAATTTGGCTCGTTATAGGTCGGAATTGTCAAAAGGGGCGTAACCCTGCAATTCGCAATTACAATACTATATTTTGAGTGTTTTCACTCTAGATTTCATTCGAACTTTTTTCCGAATTATACAAAATATATTTTATGAAAAATAATATTTAACATTAATTTGCTGAAATGGGCCAAATGCGGCATTTCACGACACGACCCCCTCCAAAAAGGACGCTTAACAAATGTACCAACCATATTTATCACCAACACAACCACCAACGCCTTGAAAGAGGCTTTTTTTTCTTTATGTCAACAGCATCATACATCTTATATGGCACTTCATGCCCAAATACCCCTGAGGGTTAACAGTAATTGGTCCCTATCCTAATTGGGTATAATGTTAACTTAAAACTACTTACTTAAAATTTCAAATTTTTTCAGGTAACATGAACCGAACAGATAAGTATACCATATTTATCACCAACACAACCACCAACGCCTTGAAAGAGGCTTTTTTTTTACTTTATGTCAACAGCATCATACATCTTATATGGCACTTCATGCCCAAATACCCCAGAGGGTTAACAGTAATTGGTCCCTATCCTAATTGGGTATAATGTTAACTTAAAACTACTTACTTTAAATTTCAAATTTTTTCAGGTAACATGAACCGAACAGATAAGGATACTCCTCAATAAATCTCAATCCCCCTCGAAGAGTGACAGTATATAGCCAGAAAACTAGATGTGTGCCATCCGTAGCCGGGTATATAGCTGTTTGGACATCTGTAGCGGGGAATATAGCTGTTTGGCCATCCGTAGTTGGGAATATAGCTGTTTGGCCTTCCGTAGCCGGGATTATAGTTGTTTTTTAAGAAAAACGAACTATAGTGAAAAAAAAACTCAGGTAAGTTTTAACGAAACGGAATGGAACGAAACGATATGATAGGATACAATAGGATACGATAGGATACGATAGGATACGATTGGATACGAATGGATACGATAGGATACGATAGGATACGATAGGATATGATAGGATACGATAGGATATGATAGGATATGATGAGATACGATTCGAAACAAAAGGAAACAAGACGTCTAGAATGGCGGCTCGTTATAGTTCGGAATTGTCAAAAGGGGCGTAACCCTGCAATTCGCAATCACAATACTATATTTCGAGTGTTTTCACTCTAGATGTCATTCGAACTTTTTCCCGAATTATACAAAATATATTTTATGAAAAATAATATTTAACATTAATTTGCTGAAATGGGCCAAATGCGGCATTTCACGACACGACCCCCTCCAAAAAGGACGCTTAACAAATGTACCAACCATATTTATCACCAACAGATCCACCAACGCCTTGAAAGAGGCTTTTTTTTTACTTTATGTCAACAGCATCATACATCTTATATGGCACTTCATGCCCAAATACCCCAGAGGGTTAACAGTAATTGGTCCCTATCCTAATTGGGTATAATGTTAACTTAAAACTACTTACTTAAAATTTCAAATTTTTTCAGGTAACATGCCATCCGTACAGGGATATACTCTTCCATATCCCTCGAGGAATATAGTTTGCCAGAAAAGCTAGATTAGCCTCCAGTCGGGTAATATGTTGGCATTAAGCAACGAATATAGTGATTATAGGACCATCCGTAGATAACGATTGGATCGAAGAAGGAATAGTTGTATAGAAAAGAACTATAGTGAAAGAAAATAGGTAATTTGAACGAAACGAAGAAGATGGAAATAGAAACGATAGGATAGATAGATAGAATAGGATAGATAAGGATACGATTGATACATAGGATGGATACGAAGGATAGATAGGATACGATAGGATAATGATATGATGATAGATTCGAAACAAAAAAGGAAACTTGATAACGAGAATAGGTAGATAGGTCAATTGAAATGGTAACATGCAATCGATACAACTATAAAAGGTTAAACGAAATTCATCGAATTTTTACCGAATGGGCAAATAGTTGATGAATAATTTTAATCTCTGAATTCGCAAATGCATTATATTTCAGCACCCTAGATTCATGACTTTTTCCAATTATACAAAATATTTTATAAAAAAAATTTAACATTAATCGCCTGAAAGGGCCATTCGACATTTCAGTACACACCCAAACTAATGCAATTAATGCCAAACCATATTACCCAAATGTCCCATCCTATTGGGAAGTTTTATTACTTCTATTCAAAATTCAAATTTTTAGGACTTGACCAAAATGAGGTTACTAATGAATCCTACACTGAAAGTTAATATAACAAACTAATTTCCAATTAGGGTAATACGATGGCATTAGCTGAATAATCTTTGCAATCCGTAGGAAAGCTATATGATAGATAGGAATATAGATTTTTTGCAAAACCGAATAGTAAAAGTCATGGACAGTTCATAAACGGAATGAATTAAAGTACGATGAAATAGGATAGGATCAATAGGATACAAAGTAGATATGTTATGATACGATATAAGGAACTAAATTGGAACATAGTATATGAAGATAATACATACGAAACGAAAGATAAATAATTATAAAGTGGATGAAGTCGAAGGATACAATAGGACTTACAAAAACGATAGATAAAAAAGCGAGAATGGTTTTATGCAAGGATATTATAAGGCTACCCAAATGCATAGAATACTATTGATGTATATTAATTAATAACATTCGAATCAAAATATTTAGAAAATAAGATTACATAATTGATAAGGCAAATGGAATTCAGAAGTTCTAGTCAACTAAATAATAGGATTATCCAAACAAACATAAGGATCTTTAAGCAAAGAACAACACTACTAATCCAAATGTCGGTTATAGTACGGAATTGTCAAATAGGGTATCAATTAATTACAATACTATATTTAGAGTTTTTCACTAGATTTCATTCGAACTTTTCGAATTATACAAAAATAATTTTATGAAAAAATATTTAACATTAATTTGCTGAAATGGGCCAAATGCGGCATTTCAGACACGCCCTCAAAAAGGACTTGAACAAAATGTACCAGCATATTTATCAAACAAACCACCAACGCCTTGAAAAGGCTTTTTACTTTATGTCAAAATCATAATCTTATATGGCACTTATGCCCAAATACGAGGTACAGTAATTGGTCCTATCTAATTGGATATAATGTTAACTTAAAACTACTTACTTAAAAATTGAAAATTTTTTCAGGTACATGAACGTAACAGATAAGGATAACTCAATAATCCAATCCCACAAGTTGAAATA